>JANCMC010045590.1:0-20632 GCA_024363005.1 Charaxes varanes
CATTGAATTTCATTATTTTAGAATTAATTTTGATTGATATAAGAATATATTTTTTTAATTACTCTCATTGCTCATGATGCTGTATTGTTTGTGTTATTGAATATAATATTATGCGAAAATTCTATTTGCGTTTTTATTTTTATCTATTTTTTATGAGGAATAATCTGACTGACAATATAGGGTTATATTTGTTATTATCTGTGAGATTATTCCTTAGAAAATCACTCGCCTGCTTGTGAAAAAAATCCTGTCTGGATTGGTCCAGCTGTTTAAGATATTACCGTAACTTACAGACAAAAATTTAAAAAAAAATAATTTATTATAATAATCATGTCATTTGATTCGAAAAATAGATGTTAGTCGTTTATAATACAGAACTATGATGAACAAAACGCTAGAACATTGATTTTATGAAAGAAATAGACACATAAATTGTAGGTAATTGTCTTTAGTTTTTTTTCTTAAGGAATATTAGGAATACTTTTTAGGTATGTCGAATATTCCCTTTTTTCCCCTCCTAAGCTTAAATTAAAAGCTTGTATTGGGATTGGGTGCGACAATACCCCAACGGCGGTGGGGTTAGAACCGGGTACCTTGCAGATTTCAGTACATACCTTATACCGTTGAGGTATTGAGGCTCTAATGCTTTCAGTTTGTTTGTAACTGTTAAGTGTCAACCATAAATGACGTCACATGAATTTTACCATTTATTTATCCATCCCCCTGTCCTTGTCACAGGTTGTCACATTTCCGACACCCCCTCCCCCCCTTGGTGTGACGTCACAAGTTTAAGAAAACCGCAGCTCCTTTTAATTATATTAGTAAAAGGAAAGTTAAATTTTTACATGTGACGTCACGCAGCCTTTAACCTTCCTGCCCCTTGTCACATAATGTTACATTTTGGCGGTGCCCTACTCCCCTACCCCCAACTTTAACGTGTGCCGTGATAACCCCTTTATATCGTTAAATAAGTTTGGGCACTTTAGGCACCAAATTTCCAATGTGGCATATATATGTACGAGGTCGTAGTTGCAATTCGAAGGGTCACATCAAAATCTACACATTGCCAATTTCCATAACTCGCGGAAACTACAAAATGACTGAACTACTGTGTGTAGTATGTATTCACTAAAACAATTTTATTTCAAAGTTCTAAACAGATACAGCTCGTTTATACTAAAACTGCACGCTCCTTCTCCAAATTTAACCTTTACATTGCAAAACGTGTAGACTAGCTAGTCGTTTAAATTAAAGAAAAAAATCCCTGCACTGTAGGGTGTCTCTTATATAGGCACCAGAATGGGAAATATGAAATTACCTATATTGTAAAAGGAACACTTTTAATGAAAAAAATAAGGGTCACCGTACTGCACACACACTAGCAAGCGTTGCAAATTTAGTGGAGATGTGAGCAGTTTAAGGTTAACAGACTCTAATGTAGTGAAATTATTGAAAATTAATTTAGAATGTTATTGATTAGATTCCAAATTAATTTTTAATTACGTTAGTACTTCATAAGTCTAGTGAAAAAGTGTTCAGTCACTTAAGTTCTAATAAAAAAAAGACAAAATAATAGATAATATATTTATTCTTATTAATACAATAAACATTACAAACTAACACCACTGATATTTGTAATATAACACCAAGTTGTAAACATAATAGTGATAGGAATAAACAATATATGTCAACGGAACAATCATGAACACTTTTTGATAACTTTGTGTATGTAGCTGCGGCTACTTTAGATGGCGACAGTGTCAAGTGAAAAGATATATTAAGGCAAACTAGATGGCGCTGTACGGACAGGTCGACGGACGCGTTACAAACGCTGTCCCTACCATACAAAACCCAACTCACGTCGTGCAGATGTCCATGGGCGCCGGTAGGCACTTCGGTGCCTGCTGCCAGCTCGTCTGCCCCCTTGTAACATAAAATAAAAATCCTGTGTGCAGGTATTAGAGCGTAAACAGCTCAGGTTGATGTCATCTGTGAATCTCCACCATGACATGTTTCCCTTTCTTCTGCGAAATTGTGTTCGAAGCTTACTAAGATCCAGGTTGGCCAAAGCAAAGTACCTATGCCCAGGTGGATGATTCTCAGTGGGATATGTTGATGAATTATTAAGGCTCTTTATACTCTTGAAACAATTGGAGTTATATAATGTAATTTATTATACAGCAAACGTTACTGGGTTCCAAGTGGATCCATTACGATATGACGACAATAATCCTCTGCGGCATCGTAAAGATTTCTAACCCAGAACCTTAACTGTATTGTTCATTCGTTAACGACCTCTATTCCCTTTATTTTATTATACTTTTGGGACAAATTTCCTTGACTGTTCTTGTTTTCCTCATTTTATCAAGAGATTTATATCCATATACTTAATATAGCTACAGAACTATATATTTTCTTGATGCCCTTATGGTTGGACATATAGTAATCAACCGACTTTACAAAAGTAGAAGGTAGGTATTTTTTTTACGATTATTACCTCAGAACTTTTAGATGATTCTTCTTTTATTTGCAAGCTGGTGCTTCCCGTGTGGTTCCATTCCAATTTGTTCTGATATTTTGAAGTCAGTTTTTTTTTAATTTTATAATTATTTTATCAATAAAAATGCCGTTTTAAATAATGGTACATGCGGTTATATCATAGATCACTTGGGCTGTTTTCAGAGAATTAATGAATGCCGTATATTCTTAGTGCTTTTATATAGAAAACCATGAAGAATGAGCGAGTGGGGGCGTAGGACACCCGGACAAACTTGCTTTTGTTAAAATAAAAAATCATCTCCCTATGTCTTTTTAATATACAATTTGAGTCTTTAAATAGATGGCCGCGACAAGCTATGAAAAAAAAGTACACGTTGGACTCTTTCGTGGAAAAAACTTCATTCCAGAAAATAAAAGCACATCAGTGCAGACATTTAAATTAGTTATACTTTCACTGGCCTGACCTAAATTCCTCTATAATCCCTCATACACCCAGAGCACTGAGCTGACTGCCGCGCAAGTCTGTTTTGCCTTTTTTAAACCTCTTCACGGTACTTTTAATTTGCTCAAACCTTTTCGTATCTCCCATTTGAGTATCTTCTATGGTATAAAAATTTCATAAACTTACATCTGATCTTTTGTCCGAATAGCGTAGGGTTTTATTATATTACGGCAATATATTTTTTAAATTAATGTGTTGTTGTGTAGGAGAGGCAAAACACGTCGTAGTAAAGCAAAATAAAAATGGCCAAGAGCGTGGCAAGATACGCATAGAATGGTTCCGTATCTGATACTTTATAAACGTTTCGGACGGACAGAACGAAATTACAAGGGTTCCTTGTAATACTACGGAATCCTAAAAAGCGTCCTATATTGTAACTATAATGTTAAAAACCATCAGGTTTCGTCAATCACAACTTTTAATGGCTGCCCGTAGACAATTAATCACAAGTGAATTTTTCAGTCTACTAAAATTATCACTTTATACGATTGGTGAACTTTTTTTAATGTTGCTAGAGACAAACGATCAGGCAGCCACCAGAGTAGAGTACTCACAAAGGGAGCCTCTGGTGTCCTACACTATGGACGATGCGGGCTCCGCTCGGTTTTAGTGGGTATCATGGCAATGCCATCGAGTCCCACCCACCTAACCAACTACACATTATTTTGCAAGAAGAGATGAATACTTTGGAAGGGTGTGCATTTTGGAGTGAAATTACTATGCAAAGTGAATCCAAATCTCTCCTGAATGCCAAAGGATCGATTGGAAAGAGTTGGGTTGCTGACGATTCGGGCCGCTCTACGCTGAATACGGTCAAGTGGAAGGAGCTGGTATTGTGGTGCCCCATCCAAAGACGCAGCATTACTCCATGTGAGGCCGAACTTGTGCCTTTTACAGTTGCAAACGGTGGGCTGGCATGAGGAACTGCTTCGTCCTGTTGACACCAAGCTTCTTAGAGATTAATTTAACCTTTTCTACCAGGTAATCACGGAACTTAAAGTCGCTCGATATGTCGACTCCCAGTATGCCGATGCTGGCTGAAGAAACCAGGGAAGTGTTATGAAAACGAGGAGATACAACAAAGGGGGACTTTTTGACAGTGAATTCGCATCTTTGTAGGATTGAATTCGATGTTATAGAGATATAGAAGAGATATAATATGCATTATATATTTTTCTAAATGCGGAATATTTTTCTATTAAATTAGAACTGAATCAGTCTTATTATAGGTTGCTTGTAACCAGAGAGATCTTGTAAAGATGAATGCAGAATTAAGAAGCCTCAGTTAAAACATAATAAATAATGAAATAGCATACCATTATGTTCATCGAAGACATGGAGTATTATAAAGTCAGTTGGCTGTGGCTTCAAAGTTAGAGTTAGATTGAAAGTTGACTAATCACATTTGAATGGATAATCAGAATTAAATTGTGTTAAATGCGGATCTAGAACTCCAGGATCTAGAATTGGAATATAGTAGAAGAAATAAATCGTAGAATTGTAAAATTAAGAAATTAAAAACATGGCTGGGTTTGGGTTTATTACGCAATTTCTAGTTCTACGAACACGTTAAACGTCGATCGTTGTCGATCTTCTGACTAGATATAGCACTAAGTCTATAGGGTCAATGTAGCTGTTTCTAGAAAAGATAAAATCGAAAATGGAATGGATAGATATTGTCAAATAAGATCTTATCGCCTGCAATATCACTTGTGACTGTGTGTTGAATAAAATGTAGTGAAGGTGAAACATAAAAAAGGCATACTTTATGAGCACGTAGGAATAATAAACGCAAGGAGGAGATAGAAATCGAAGGTTATGGAAGAATTACAGAGTAATAAGAGTTGAAGTCGTCCTGACGTCAATGTCCACCTCCGGACTGCATCGGGCATAATGATTATTGACTCAACATTGCTTATTCTAGAAGAAACGCAGGTCAAAAAAGGGATGGGCCGATGTGCTTAAGATCATATCACCTGCAATGTTTCTGGTGGCGATGGGCTAAACAGATCGAAGTGAAAGCAAAAGACACAAAAAGCATACCATCAGCAAGCAAGAATAATAAATGCAGTGAGAGAGAAGAGTTGAAGGTTTCTTTAGAAGTACAGCCAAGAACGGTTGAAGTAAGTGCAAAGTTGAAAGCTGATACTGAAGTAAAAATTGAAAAATCTTCTGCAGGTCTAACAATAATGATATGATGTATTGTCATTTACAAAATCAATAGTTCCCAGTCGTTATGGTCAATTGGTGGTACGTGCAATTTATTAGATGTTTCTCCAGATCTTGGCGCGGTTCCAAAAGTAAGTTGGAATGTTCCTGAAAGTTGGCAGTTTCAGTTATATCTTCAATCAATATCCACCTCCTGAAAACTTAGTTCTTGGTTTTATATTTAAAATTTATAGTATGTCTATAGAGTACTTTAGATTTCTGAATATATATATATATTGCAATAAAGTTAATTATTTATTGTTAATTTTTGGGGGTTTTGTGGGGAGTTTCCAACCAATATAGAGCCACAATAGCTCAACGGTATAAAGTATGGACTGAAATCCACAAGGTACCCGGTTCAAACCTCACCCAAGCTTAGTAGGAGGGGAAAAGGGAATATTAGACATACCTAAAAAGTATTCCTAATATTCTTTAAAAAAAAAAAACAGAAGATGGTGGCCGTTGCCGAAATCCGCATGGAATGATGATCATACTCGTATATAACAATGAGCAAACAGACAGGCGTTTCATCTTATTATAAGTGACTAGCAAAGCCCGAGGCAGGTTGCGAAATATGCCCGTTTCTTGAAGCTCCGTTTAATGGGTACCTCTCGTATCTATATGGTATATCATTGAATTAAATTATATATTCTCAATTGAATTACGTAAAAGGCGACTAGAGTCATTATCACCATGTTGAAACGCATTCCAAAATACCAAACATAACTAAGACACCGGCTGGGACTCCCTAATTGACAGGGTTCGCACCGCTAGTTAGAGATTACAATCTTCTCAGCATTTTTATTCCAGAAATGTGAATAGTATCCGGATTTGGAAAGTATATAAAGTGAAGATTTTTTTGTACTTACCGTCGTCCAGGGTCCGCTTAAACTGCAGATGATGTGGATGTTGAACCAGTTAAAGTGACCGTCTGACGTCATCAGGAATCCCCTACAATCTCACGACTAATATCACTAATAAAACTTTTCGGAACCCACTATTTTACGTGTCTTCCGAGGAGAAGCACGGGGGAGATGGATCTTTGAAGAACCAGTGTTAGAATGGTTCAACCATCTGTCACCCTGTCGTGGTATGAACTGCTTAACTTAGCGATCGACTCTAATGCCGACTACTGATTAAGCTTCGACCTCCTCCCAAGTAAAAGAAAGTCCATATATCTTCATGTGTGCTTTAAAATCTATAAGTTACCTGGTTTTATCCTTGCTTGCATTTTGTCTCGTCTCTTAGTATTAACTCGACAGTTAGTTTAAGGAAGTGCATAATAAAACAGTTTTTCTTCCAACTACGCAGTAATGTTATCATTAATCACTACATAACCGACGAGAAGGATGCCTTTTCTGTTTAGAACCAAAGCAGTGTAGTAATGTTGTATGAAATGTTATTACTGAACTGTTTTTTAATTTTCATATAAGTTTACAACAGAGGTTTCATGTCCCTTATTAAGTTTCATACAAAATGTATGCGTTGAATCAAAAAGATACTGGCTGAAGATAAAAATTGACCGAATAAATTTAATAAAAACAAATGGGGCGCATTCTATGCCATTGTAAAACTTTGATACTACATATACGTATTTAGTAAAAAAATGTTAAAAAAATGGACAACAATATAGTTGAAAGAAAAGTATATTAAGCACCTAAGTAGATTGCTTAGGTGAATAATTAATACATTCGTGTTAATTGAGTACTCCAACCAACATAACACTCGTGCATTAATTTTTTTTTGCGCTCGGTGCAATAACATCTATTAAATTCTACTCTGACCCTAGTTTGAACTTGTCAAGAAAATTGCTGAAGACTTCACTTTTAAATATGTATATGTAACTATAAATAAGAAATTGGGTTATACTTTAAAAAATAAATAAAAGCAAGCCAGGAAAAGGCATTTTTAAAGATTTAATTCTAGACGAAATATGGTACGTGATAGATAACTTACGATTTGAGAGACTGGATTCACGCACGCACGATGCAAACGCACGTCGATTTAGTTATACTAAAAAGATGAAAGACTTGGTTTTCTTTGAAGATATGATTTGACTTTGATAGCGAACATATATAAAAATCTTACGCGTTTTCGTTGCGGACGTGTTTTGCCGGCTAGGGTACCATTTCCGCATTGCCTTGTAAGGAATCTCTTTCCAAAAATCGACTAAATAAAACAGTAGAGTGGTAAAGTTTAAGCCACCCGCTGCGTCTTCGCACGGGTATTGATTGTGGAAATCCGTCAGGTCTTTAGCGCTTACTCGTAATATTTTTTCATTTTTCGCGCGAGCTGAGGGGGGGAGTAAATGTCGTTTGGACATGTTTCACGACGATTTTCCCGGATTAATTTGGAACTATTCAAAAGGCTGAATGGAGTTTAGTAATAAAACATGGCCGCCGGAAAATTTTTGTGTATTAGTCGTAAACAAGCCTCGCTTAATGCAGCTTAAATTACATTTTAGGTGTTAGTTTTACATCGCTGTTTAACTGCTATTTGTATTCAAATAACACAATTTGTAATATTACAGCTTTAGGTAATTCAAAATCAATGTTATATTCGGCTTTCTGGTGCCAACCGGATTCATTTAATTACTCTCGTAAGGTTAAGACAGCGCACGCAATGTAAACGAATTAAAATACGTTTTTTCGAAATCATGTTACAAATCATTGACATTTTCGGTTCTTTCCAATTATCTATTTATCTATACTATATTAGTATCAAGCTGAAGAGTTTGTTTGTTTGCTTGAACGCCCAAATCTCAGGAACTAGTGGTCCGATTTGAAAAATTCCTTCAGTGTTATATAGCCCATATATCGAGGAACGTTATAGGCTATATATCATCACGCCAAAATTGAATCTATTTTTTTTACCTAATTTTACGCGGACGGCGTCGCGCGCACAGCTCGTTATACATAAAAACCTTTCTCACGAAACAGTTTATCTGTTGGTCAAAACCGCATAATATTTCGTGCAGTATTATTTGAGTTTAGCACGAATAGACTAACAGACGCGACGGAGACGTTTGATTTATAATATGTAGCGATAGTGATAGATAGAGATAGATAAATTCCTTTATCTCCATCTAGGTTTTATCGTTTTACTAAATCCCTTTCCCTTACCTTCGCAGTCTTTCTGGTTTGCAGCCGAATTGGCTCGGCGCTTCCAGGTACTAGTACCTCTTTCTCACATAAGATCGGCATGAAGTGGCGGCAATGTTGTCACCACAAGTGATGATATTAATGCTGCGTTTCGTTTGGTCTGTGAGACTTCCCGGTAGCCCAATCTCGTCATTAAAGACCAGTAACACATCCGCTAGCCCTCTATTGGCGCAGATGTCCATGGGCGTCGGTAGTCACTTATGTCAACCGCCTGCTCCGAAGGCACGTAAAACAGTGGGTCATAAATATTATCATTTTAACTTATGACAAAATAATTAACTTATATAAATTAGATTATTACTATTTCTATTACTCATTAAATGTGTGTGTGTGTGTGATGTGATGTGATGTGATGTGAACATGTGAATATTTGGATGTGTGTTTTTGTTTGTACACGTGTGTTCTGTGTTAGTCTTGTTTAATGTACTTGGTGCTATTTTGCAGATTCTAAAAGGTTCATTAATGTCACTGAGTGATATTACACGTGAGATTGCAGGGGTTCCGGGATGACGGCAATTGGTCATCTTAACTCGTCCCACAACTAAGTTCTCTACAATTTAAACGAACTCTGGTACTACATCGAGATGACGCTATGAGAAGTTGAAGAAGAAGAAGAAGAAGTGAAGCTTATTGATGATGATGTCAACAATTTTTCAAGATGGTTAAAGTAATTTATTCCCAAGCCATCTTCGTAGTTACCGCAAGGCGGGTTTATTTCTATTCCAGCTCCATCGCTACTATTCTGGTCTGCCTTATTCCGTATGCTAGACTCCACCGACTAAACTATCGCTATTTACGTTTAAAATTAGTTGCTAGTCTTATAACTCACTTTGTGGGATTTCCAACTTAACTTAATTTGAGATTCAATAGCTCAACGGTATAAGGTACGGACTGAAATCCGCAAGGTACCCGGTTCAAACCCCACCGCCGTCCGTATCTGATACGGTATAAACGTATTTGTTAAATAACTTCAAAAGTTGATGTCCGATTTTGTTCAAAATAATTTTTCTAGTTAGTTTTTAGCATGTTCTATCAACATGGAAAATTTCAAGTCTCTACGTCTAATAGTTTGGAAATGCTTAGAAGGGACCACCTTACGGACAGACAGACGAACGGACGGACAGAGCGAAATTACAAGAGTTCCTTGTAATACTACGGAACCCTATTATTATTGCAGTATATTTATGATGTGTTCATAATTTGACGTTTGAGTCGATCGCTTGGTTAAGTAGCTCTTGCAGCGACCGGGTGATAGATGGGTGACCAATTCTAACACTGGTTTATATTTGATATCCGACCTCCTCCGTGTTACGGAAGGCACTTGAAACAGTGGGACCCGATTAATGTCACTGTGTGATATTATTCGTGCGGTTACAGAGATTGTGGGGATTCCGTGGATGATGTCAGATGGCAATCGGTCATCTTAGCTCGCCCCACAGCCTCATCCTCTGCAATGTAAGTGGACCCTGGTACTAAAACGGGATAACGCTAGGAAGAAGATATAATTTGTTATTTATAGAAAGTAATATTAACTATTTATATACGTAATAAAATTACTAGTAAACCTATGAGAATTACTATATCCTTGTAACCTAACCAAGAAAGGTACTAGACCCCTGGAAAAAACCGTAAAAGAGATACGATTCCTGAAACGAGCCTATGGGCATACCTAAAAGTATTATACGGGGAAACAAACCTGATAAATCACAAATGAAAATCCACAAAACGAAAAAGAAAATGTTAATGTCCTGAAATTGTGAAACATAATTCTCGTTTTCAAATAACGCTGTCATGTCAAAACAGTTCAAACCTGCGACATTTATAAAGTAGGGAAGACAAAACGACGCGGATAAAAAAAAAGGAGAAATCGGTTTATAAACAATCTTATATTTAGCCTGGTCGTGAGCAAAATAAAGGCCGTACAGACGTCAAATAAAACATCAGCGATAATCCCCTAGGACAGGCAGCGGCTGGAAATATTATGATTTATTTAACTAAGGAAACAAATGCCTACAGCTCGTGAAATATAAGGAGGAAACATGTGAAAAATTGCCCGGAATTTTCTTAGAAGCATATCATATTCATTTCATTTCATATTTATTTGATATTATTGATGGTGTCCAGAACAGGAGTAACATGACTTAAATATTTTTGTCATACTTAAAATGGTGATAAAACTGGTGCTTTAAGAATGTAGAGAGCGTTCGGTCTAAAAATGCATGCCCATCTAAGGTAGAATATACACGCAATACATTCAAGCTCGTTAATATTATGGCGTTTGGTTGACCTTGCAGTGTGTGGTTAAGTTTGAGTTTAAACTCAAATCTTTGCCACGACAAAGCAGGCATTGCAAATTTAGTGAACGCACTATACCATCGTTTCAGACTGATTTATATCTTTTGTTTAACTGCTTGATTCTCTTCATATGGGAAACCCTTGTCAACAAATCTCATGACTGAACAATTTAAATAAAAGGCTAGTAAAATTTTAATGGAAGTCGTTTTTGTATGTATTATTTGACTGACCCGTTGGCACAGTGGGCAGTAACCCTGCCTTCCGCTCCGGGGCTCGTGGGTTCAATTCACACCTCGAGTCTAGGTGTATTTATATGTTTCCAAAAAACAATGTTTGTGTTTAACAGGCGGCTGTTACCCACCACACAGGCATTAAGATGTCTACCTTAGGAACAGTCGTCGGTATGTCATATATGTAGTGTATACATGGAGGAGGGTAGTTGTTCATAAGACTATAAATACAGAGACAATCAGTTATGCGAGTGAGTTGTGTTACTTCTACAAGTACTACTCGCTTTAGCGTCTTTGAGTAAAGGAATATGTCCGGCCTGGATGACGAGACAACAACATCTTTTGGGATTTTGTTATGTTTTTTATACGTATCTATCAAAAGATCCCAATCGGGTGCAGTATCTAAGATGGAGGGAGGCTTTATGTAGCATAGATCATAGTAAGAATATATAGATGTAGAATTAAGAGGAATGAATATATGTGACATACTCGTCGTGACGACATAAAGTAAAAGCCGGCTTACATCAGGCAAGCGAATGCTTATTCCAGCCGTACTGTTATCATTTTGTTTTTAGTTTAAACAGCCATCTTTCGTTGTTCTGTCTACGTTTACAAAGATTCTGATTGTTATTCTAGTTTTTTAGAACGAAGAGTTCTCTGGTTTTAGAACTAGTTATATGTTATTAAGTATTAACTATACGATGAGGGTTGAGGTTAATATCTCTCAACAAGCAAAAACAATTTGATCACAAATCTTCATTTCACTTGTTGCCACTTTGAGGCTTGTCACAAGACTGACTCGACTAGTTCAAAATGACGCGAATGAAGGGAATTAAAGGTAGGCATGACTGACGTATCAAAAGGTTACAATCATTCCCATTCATTCGACGTCATTTCCAAGTGTATCCGGTTCTTTATTATTAATGTATACAATAATATATTTATCTATCTCCAATAATATCTAACATAATAATCAAGCTTTCTGCGACCCGAATTAAAATTATTATTTTTTTACCCACAAATTGGCCTAACGAACCAACTTAACGTCAATCAACGCAAGCCAAGCAAGGAAATGAAAATTTCAGGCCGTCGCGGGGAAATTACAAATTTTAAGCCACTAAAACTCATTTTTCCCCAACGTTCATAATTAGGTCAATTGGGAGAAATCGCGGGGACAGCTACGTCGCAAATGAGGGTACAATTTTTTTTCTAACTTAGTCGCAAAAGAGGGGGGGAAATGTCGCCATATTATTTTCCCATTTCTTTGTGAGCTGTTCTGATCTCCGATGCTTTTAAAATGTGAAATGCATTAAAAAATAACGGCCATTTAATATTCTTGCTTTGATTGATAGAAATTTAGTCAAAGTTTATATCAAACTAGCTGTTCCCTACGACTTCGTTCGCGTGTGCCACTCTTATCGCTAAGAGGTTTTTGAATAAGGGTTAATCTTATGTTTATAAAAAGACCTCCACCAATAATGCATTATTTTAGAAAAAATTTGATTAGCATAAATAAGGTTATACTGAGCCAACCTTAAAAAATAGATATATGCTGTCGCGGACTTTTATTTAGAACTTTTAAAGGGGAACAATTTTGTCATACATGACTTTTGCGAAACTTTAACCTTTTACGCAGCGCACGCAACGGAAGCTCTCAAATGGGAAAAAGAAATAGATCAGGTTAGCTCTGGATAGCGGAGAGTGGTCTAAGAGAAGGGAGGCCAATAGAATTAAAATACAATAATTAATTAAAAGGTTACTTGTACAAGCAATATATGTATATATAATGTTGAAATTAGGCTATAAAAGGTTAGTCTTTCCAGTTTCAACTTAAGTACATTTTAAATTTGTACCCAGAATCGTTGAAAATGTCAATGGATTTTGCTCGTGATAGCTTATTGTACTCGCGTATAACATATGAGAGGAAACATGTCAATAAATATTTCAATTCGCGCCAATAACTCGAACGTTACTTCAATGTATAACAAAATTTGCCTGAAAGGGTGCGTCCAAGATTCAATTATTCTCTGAAAGGCAGCGATACTTGAAACCCCCCCCCCCCCCCCCCCCCCCCCCCAGGCCGCCCGCAACAACCCCCCTTCAACCACTTAATTACCTTTTCCTGGGGCCGGCATTAAAAGACAATAATTAATTAAAAGTTTACTTCTGCTAGCAATATACATAATGTTGGAATTAAGCTGCGAAAAAGTTAGTCTTTACAGCTTAATCTAAAGTTTGCTTTTGATGGGAAATGCTTGGGCTTTAAAAAAAGTAATTGTCTAATTTAGTTATATTGTACTAACTAACTGTTCCACGGGATAGTGTTTAGTCGCGGTGCTGTCCCGGATTAACAATGTCAACCACGCAATCAGCGTCGTTCGACAAAGCTGAAATCTCGCGGACGCTGTACATGTCTATCCCAGAGTGCTTTTAAGTGATTTTTTAAGCAGATAATGTGAATTTTGCAACGTCACTTGTACGCTAAATAAAAGACAATTTGGTGCCAAATCTGTCAAGCCTGCGGTAATTAAAATTTTCAACTTCCTTCAAATTTGCGTTTTGCGACTTCGCGACTGCATTTAGATATTAAAAGAAAACATAACAATTATTCTTCTTTTTATATTTCAGTTTTCTGATCTTGAACACGTGTTTACTTAAAGAAACACTCCATCTTTAACATGGTGCCATCAGAGCTAAATATTTAAGTATAGTTATTTATATTATATATGAGGAGAATCTAGCTTAATTAACGGCCGGCATTTGAGTCGATCGCCAGGTTAAGCAGTTCTAGCCGCGGCCGGGTGACAGATGGATGACCAATTGTAACACTGGTTTCTGTAGGTACTTCATACAGTGACTCCCGATTATTGTTACTAAGCGGTATTAGACATCAGGTTGTAAAGATCGTGAGGGTTCGGAATAGGAGGTAAGACGGCAGTCGGTGATTTTAACTCGCCCCACAGCCACATCCTCTGCCAATTTAAGAGGACCCTGGTACGTGACCAGGATAACGCTAAAATATTATCTTGCATATTAGAATATTGTTTGTAATGCCGGAGCCAGACATAGACATAGCTCAAAGTGTTTGTACATTTTTGACTTTGAAGTCCACAAAGTACCCGGCCATACAACATGATCATTCAAATGAAGCTACATATATCTGGCTCCGGCATTGCGTATTTCGACATTGACTTTAAAGTATAATCCTTTATTAGTACCAGACCCGCGTCAACTGTGATAACCGCGTAATCAGCGCCGCTTCAAAAGCTAAAACCTCGACGTATTTGTCTTTGAACGATCGCCGCCAACTGAATTGTAGAGCAAAGGGTGACAGAATGACACAGATTTTCCAGCCTTTGTAGAGGCCTATGCATTTGCGAGTTCACCAAAAAGCAATTACCCAACAAAACCCAGCTTGTATGCTAATCATAAATTTGCCAACCTACTATTGAATATTGTCTTACTATTGAACATATCGCATTTTTTGAATTGTCTTACTATTGAACATATCGCATTTTTTCAGGACACAAACTTAGATCCTTTTAAAGACACTTTATGTACATTTAAGTGAAATCTTCGAATCTATTTTGCTAGTCAACTTTGAGTGTGGTATAGTATGGTAGATTAATATTTTTAGTTTTGTATTTTTTAGTTCACGTTTTAGTTATTTTTAGTTTTCATAAAAAAAAAACTTTTTATTATATACACTTTTTTTTACATATATGTCTAAAAAATAATAACTTATTTTAATGTTACATTTTATCTAACGGTGTAATATTTTTTGATATTTCTTTTTTACTAAAAAAATTTTTTCTCTTCGTGGTGCCAGCGATATCTTTAACCAAATAATGTATGCTTTAATTATTAAGAAATGTAAAATATCTTATTAAACTTTACATTATATATCTTGTTGGTTTCCTATATAAATAGATAAATAAATTATTTTTAATTCTATTAAAGGGTTATTGTTTTTATCATTTCTGGAACCGGGAAGTCTCACAAACCGAACGAAACGCGACAACAATACCATCATTTGACGTGACAGCATTGCCGCCACTTCACTTCGATCTTATGTAACTACTAAAAAAACTGTTTTAGAGATATTAAGCCATGTCTAAAGTTATTCGTATTTCCAATAACCTGTTCTTGCTAACGTATTCTTTTCGATTCTAGACATGTCTTGAATATCTTTATCTATCCCAACCAATTAGAATTGAAATAGTAACTAAAGTATCGGTACGGTATCTTTATTTTTTTAATTATTGACTTCGTTAGATTCATAATATTCGTTAGATGGTCGCTTGGGAATTTGGCTAACTCGTTAAATAGCAACGCCTCGTCACTTGACACCATATACTACTTATGTAAAAGGCACAGGCGATGTTCAGCTGCAATGCACCTTGAGAAACAAGGTAATGTAATTAGTAATATGTGGTTTAGTTCGGTGGAATAGCGGCTCGTGTGTTTACACGAACAGAGGTAAGATAACTTTGGGATGCAGTTTGCTTGGGAAGTTCGCTAACTCGATAAATAGCAACGCTTCGTCACTTGACACCAAGTAGTACCAAATCCTTGCAAAGGTACAATATTTACAAGGGCAATATACCTTAGCAATATACCTACACCAACTGCTTACTTATTATTCCGAGACTGAAATTGCATCGTTATATGTACTGTCTATAAAAACATGCATTTAATAAAGGATTATGGAAAGACACACCAAGGTAGAAGGTTTCGGCGAGGAATGAAAGTTCGGAGCGTATACGCTCAACCACCGGAAAGGAAGATCTTCGTGTCCGGACTAGTTGGAGCTGCCCGGGGGTATAATTCAAATTGTTTCTACTTTTTTGTTACAAAACGTGTGTATGGGAAAAGAAAAGGACTGTTTTAGGGTTTTCCCTGCAATTTTTCGAATTGTTCTCGCCGTAAAAATCATCCTTGAACGTCAACGAACATTTAAAGAAAGAATTGGTAAAATTGGTCCAGGCGTTGGTGAGTTATGCGCTTACCAACACATTTTGCGATTCATTTTTATATAAATAGTTAGATTAGCGGACCCGACAGACACTGTCTTGCCCGATATGTGGTCAAACGAAAGGTCAGTATTACAAAGTCACGAGTCACGACTGTATTTTTAGTCGTTTTGAAATATTCTTTCGAATTTTTCCTTCCTTTTTTTAGACCCGGTAGGGGGCGATGCTGTCGGTATGCTAAATTAAGTGTGTTGCTCGCTATAGCTCAAAAACGGTTGAGCCTATTTAACTCCTGTGCCTTTTGAAGAAAGGGTTAAGAAAAAAAGAGAGAAGAAGCTCCAAAGTAAGTTTATAAAGACTAAAAGATGCAGAGTTGGAATAGATGACCTCGTGTCTTCGGAATTCCTCCAATAGATGGCGTTAGTAGTAGCTACCGTACCGTACCACTACCTTTCATCTGACCGTACATCTATACTAATATATAAAGCTGAAGAGTTTGTTTGTTTGTTTGAACGCGCTTATCTCAGGATGTACAGATCCGATTTGGAAAACTCTTTCAGTGTTAGATAGGTCATTTATCGAGGAAGGCTATAGGCTATATCATCATGTATAGTTTTAAACCTTCTTATTGAATCATTCTCTTTTTTATGAATACCCTATTAAAATAAATATATATATTTCTTCTTTATGCAATAACTGTTTATCGTCGACAAGAATAATTTTTTAAGGCTCTTTGAATAGTTTGAATTTTTTTTGAAAATTGTAATTTTTGACTCTTCCAACTCAAAATGTTGTCGACCCCTGTACTAAACTTTTGAAAAATTTAAAAATCATTTTACATAGTGCGTCAGTCATTTCATAAAAAATACGGCTCATTCGCGGATTAAAGCAAAGTAGTTTAGTTTTTCATGCATGTCATGGATTTCCGCAAAGTAACGCCTGATTCTATGAGTTATTATAGGAAACTTTAGAGTTCCAAAATAATTTGTTGCAAATGACATCATATCAATCTTTAGCTTCGTTCTCTGCGATTCACCACCCAGGTTTATCCAATCCTCATCTCCTAGTAATAATTATGGTTTTGATTACAAAAAAAAAAAACCTGTTATTATAACGGCACATATTACTGTTTATCCGTCTATAACTCTAAACCATCTGCTTTGTATTAGCATGATGTATGAAAACCAGTCTTCACAACGCTAGTCGCTTATTTGCCTAACATCATTTTAAGTCGAATAGCTCCGATGATTGCACATTGGCAACCGATGGTTTGATGATAATTTATTCAGTCATCGACCTCACACTACTCAATTACCCAATATTACTTATGTCCAGGATGGTGGGGTAAACCGGGGCACTGAAGTTTTTATGTTCAATGGGGGCAAACAAGCAGGCGGTTCAAGACCCAAAAGACTGCCAACGCCCATAGATGTTTCCATGACCTGGACGCTCGCAGTTGCGTTGCCTTCAATGACGACTTTAGGCCACTGGGAAGTCTCACAAATCGAACGAAACACGACAACAATACCATTACTTGACGTCACAGTAATGCCGCCACTTCATGCCGATCTTATGTGAGAAAGAGGTACTAATATCCGAACGCGCCAGCCCAATACGGCTACAGATCAAAAGGACTGCAGGCGTAGCGCTATCTCTTTACCTTCTTTAGTTTCTCCCCGGTTCGGAAAAACATCAGAGTGCATAAAAATTCCCAATCCATTAAAAATCAGGGAAAAAATCTTCAATTCAATTTAGCTCTGTACAGTCAAGTTTGTAGATTTATACACATGAATGTGTCGATATATGGATACTAACGGTAATTTATCGTTTTATATTAAAAAAAGACTTTACAAATCTATATCACCCTCCATAAAAAATCCCAATTAAAATTCAGAGGGCTAACTCTTAAATTTTATTTATTTCTGTATAGCCAAGCTAGTAGTTTAATACACGTAGATGTGTCGAAACATCGACACACATTCCTTTATTTATAAAAAATTACCGTAAAAACATGTCATCCTACTCCTCCTAAATTGCTCAACCAATTTTGATAAAATGTTGTGTATATTCCAAGGGGTTTGCAGGGACATGAAATCCGTTAAATGGCGCTACTGTCGGTATGTAACCTATATTAGGACTGTTACGGCTAAGACGAATTGGATTGTGTCTATTTTGTTTTATAAGAAATATTTCAGGGACAGATTAAAAGAAAAGAAAGTAAGAAAACTCTAAGAAATATTTAAAAGATACTAAAAAATGCTAAGTTGGTTTCATTTTCGGAATATTTCCAGTAGATTGCGTTCGTAGTGAACGTTTCGTTTGACCGTAAATCGGTCAAGACAACATCTGCCGTGTCCGCTAGTGTTTATATAGAATACAAATTAACACTAAGCTGTGACCGTACAAGTAATAAACGATAATTACGACAATTTTGAACACTATGAACAACACAAAAATATTTTCTTGTTTCTTTATAGAGACACTATTATCACCTTGTGATATGTCATTATTACAATAGGATTATAATAACACTAAGACTTATTGTTAGTATAAATCAACGTCATTATATACCTTATTATAACAAATAATATTCTAAGATATTGGATTTTAAAATGTAAGCTTCGTCAATTAGATTGCGTATTGTAATACTTTAGAAAATCTGCTTTTTTTATGTTAAAAGGGGGCAGACGAGCAGGCAGCAGGCACCGAAGTGCCCACCGGCGCCCATGGACCCCGGCCCAGTAACGCATAGTAACGTTTTAAAGGAATAGTCTGATGCATTTATTCATAAATTTTGACTATATAAATGGCAAACCAATTTTACAAAATTAATATCAAATCACATGTAATGAATGCTAATGATATTGAAAATACACATTTTATATGAAAATTTGTATATAACAAGCTCAGGCAAAGTTGTGGATAACTCCCCGTCCCCCCATCATTGGGTTGTTGAACTCAATCAATGTAATATTCAAAGCGGATTGAATCTGTCAAAGCTTCGCAGTTGGATCTACAGCTTAATGCCGAGTACTTACTACGTCAATTAAAACCCAGATTATCTACTTATACCTGATTGATATTAATATCTTCATTAAATTGTATATTTATTAACGTAATTCAACCCCCGCGATTGGGATAACGTCGCGGCCACTCCCATCAAAACCTTATCTGATGTGGTAACGAGGATATTACACATATATCTCAAAGTATTCCTAATATTCTTTAAAAAAGGAACTACAGAAGCCTTTCTTATTAGCTAGAAAATGAGATCACATTACAGTAGGAAAATCCCTTGAGGATCATACCAGTATCCATGCTATTTTATACCATTTCCCTGGGAAAAGGTAAAGTTGCGTGAAACGGAACGAAAAGTTTGTGAGCTGAGCTGACATTATAGCATTTAACTTTTATCCGACCGGGGCTGAATTTGCAAGTTTTTGCCGAATTTACTGTTATGTAAAACATTCATTTTGAACGCGCGCGCTGAAAAAGCAATTAATTGACCTGTAAAACGAATATGTATGTAACACCTTCAGCAAAAATATTGTGTTTTACATATCATTCTTACCGATACGTATAGAAAACTTAAGAACTAATACTTTATGTAATTAGCCTTTACTTAGCGGATATTCATGACAATCAAGAAAAATTAAACTACGAAACGTATATAGCACTACACCTATATACAATTTCGTACTCTCTAACGTAAACAAACAGGACCGATCCCGAAAACTCCTAGCACAACCAGATATACGAAATAATATCCAAATATAATATAAAAACAATTTTGAGTAATGTAACAGAAGTAGGCTTCGTTGCGTAAGCTAAATATTTGAGTGTGGCGGGTCCTTTGGCTGATTTACGACGGAGGCTTTGCCGCCTGCGGTTGAAATATTAACAGCTCACAGTTAACTAAATAGTTTCTCTCCCGTTGATTTACTGGTTTACTGCTTTATATTGAAGACGTACCAACTAAATAAATTTATGGGATCTCAAAGGCTCACTAGCGGAAAGGATGGACTAAAAATATTAACAGCTAACGAATATTGTGATATATAGGTAAAGAAATCAAAAACAATTTGTTAGAGTTCTTTCACGTAACAAGTTTTTTTTGAAATCACATCTCATTTATGTTATTGTAAAAAGTTTTGTGAACAACGAATTTTTACGCGGATAAAGTTGCAGGAAACGGCTAGTCATATAAAAAAATTATGAAGGTATTTAGGTTACGAATAGTGGATTTAAATTATTGAACTCAAATCCAATCATTTAATTGTCAAATTATAGGTGTTAACGGATTTTACAATTTTATTAGAACAGCGTCATGCCACAATCTGCCATACACTGGCATGCAAATATTAATAAGTTATTGTAACGATATTGTAGGTTCTACATCAGCAATATCCTATAAATTAGCATATATATCATACAATAATATTAATAATACAATAAAAATAAACAAGATGACATTACATTTAAGTTTACCTAATATAGTTTTAATTTGAATAATAATAATTTAATATAATTAAATTAGTTTTCAATGTCATTAAATTAATCAGCAATAGAATAAAATGATATGAAAATAAGAAATTTTTTAAATATATATTTTTAATTTATAATCTTGTTGTATGATTTCATATGGAAGCTTATTATGTACAACTATTTGCTAATAAATATTCTCTGCTCTGCTCTATTGCATCTGTGCTGTTCTCGAAGCTAATATGTTTAAATGTTGATGCTTAAGTAACGCGTATTACGCCT
>JANCMC010045597.1:0-25458 GCA_024363005.1 Charaxes varanes
TTAAATACGTGAAACAATAATTTTCAGTAAAATTTTACGAAGATCGCGCACACACACGGAAATAGTATGAAATTTGGAGCATTTGAGAAAAGAGTATGGTGTGCATACAACACTGAAATAATTTTTCAAATTGGACCAGTAGTTCTTGATATTAGCGCTTTCAAGCAAACAAACAATCTCTTCAGCTTTATAGTATTATTAATAATTAGTATTAGTGTTAGCGTTAGCGTTAGTTTTAGCGTTAGATTTAGCATTAGCATTAGCATCATAATTAGCATTAACATTATCATTAGCATTATCATTGGCATTAACATTAGCACTAGCACTAGCACTAACATTAGCATTAGCATTTGCATAAGCATTGGCATTAGCATTACTATTAGTATAAATATAGATTGTCGACCAAGATGAGCACGATTGAACGGTATAAAAGTCTTCAAAGAGTCATCTTTAGAAGATCGCGTATAACGCGTGTTTGTATCGGATATGGGCCATAATTCGTTCATGTAAGCATTTATGTTCAAGGTTCATAAATAAACATGAAGGTTATAAAACTACACAAATGTTAACGACCGACATTTTGTATTGATGTTGTATATTAGGGGAACTCATAAAGATACTAACACGTATTATATATGTATATAATTTTGCGTATATGTATATACTTTTACGGTTTCCGAACTTATCGAACTGAAAAATTTTTCAAACGCGGCGATGCATCTACATCTATACCGATGTATAATGCTGAAGAGTTTGTTTGTCTGTTTGCTTGAACGCCCTAATCTCAGGAACTACTGGTCCGATTTCAAAAATTCTTTTATTTTTAGATAGCCCATTTATCAAGAAAGGCTAGGCTATATATCATCATGCTAAAATGGAATTTATTTTTTACCTAATTTTACGCGGACGAAATCGCGGGCACATCTAGTATAAATATGTTAATGTAACTACCTGTTTGTAGAAGAGATCGCAGCAGAGAATCAGTGGCCAGCATTTGAGTTGATCGCTAGGTTAAGCAATTCTTACCAAGGCTGGGTATAGATGGGTTTCATTTTAACACTGGACACATATTCAAATATCTTAACACTTCCGTGTTTAGGAAGGCACGTAAAACAGTGGGTGTCACTAAGTAATATTAGTCGTGAGATTGTGGGAGTTCTGGGGGTCACGAAAGACAGCACTATATTAGCTTGTCCCACAGCCACATTCTCTGCAATTCAAGCGGACTCTTGCGCTAGACCGGGATAAAGCAAGGTAGAAGAAAAAGATAATACAAGGGGTTGCCAGGTAGACGGTTCACCAAAGTGATTGCCCACACACATAGACTCGCACCACCATAAGGCTCGGAGATACAGGACCCTTTAAGAAGTGTTTGGGAAGTCAGGAACTCTTACAAACCGAACGAAATGCGGTAACACTACCTTTACTTAACCTTTCAGCATTGCCGCAGGTTCACGCCGATCTTATGTGAGTTAGAGATACTGGTAACCGGACCACGTTAGTCGTCATACATAATATTGCATGACATTCGACTTAATCCTTCAAAGGCTCACAGGATTTGGTTTGCGACGCAATTCCAAGATACGACATGTAATCAAACCACATTATATTAATGCTTGATTGAATCTGATTGTACAGGAACATTTCTAATATGTGTAATCCATTAACTCTAGAGATAGGTTAAGCTTTGAATATCTCTCTCTGCCTGGGGCCCGAGCTAATTATATAATGTCATTGTGATTAATTAATAAGCGAGTTATGTCGTCTAGAAAACAGACACATACTACGATATGCGTAATGGTAATAACTCAAAATAAGGTCAACCATCTGTCCTGCTTTAATAAGAGGTAGCGCCATGCATGCAGTCCTTTTAGTCTGTAGCTGAATTATGTCGACGCGTTCGGGTACCAGTGCCTCTTTCTCACATAAGATCAGCGTAAAGTGGCGGAAATACTTTCACGGCAAGTGAAGGTGTTGTTGTCTCGTTTGGTTCGGTTTGCGGGAGTTCCCGGTGGCTTGAATCCATCTTTAAAGGCCGACAATGCATCTGCGAGTTCTCTGGCGGTTCAGATGTCCATAGGCGTCGGTATTCACCTAGGCGATGCAGGAAGGTTAGGTTAGCACGTTTTCCCTTTGTAATTTATAAAAAAAACTGTTCGTTTTCCTCATCACATTCCTCAAAAAGAAGGTTTTCTTTGATGGAAATATTGAAAACAAAATAGGAGTAGATTGGGAAATCTACTCCTATTTTGATTACAATAAGAAAGATGCGCCAAGAATCGAATCTACATAGTTAGGAATAATAACTATGTAGATACTATCATAAGATATACTGTCATAAAACTACCCTCATTTTAAATATTTGTGATTATTAGACTACCCTCACTTTGTGGTTATATACAGCAGTCCTAACAGCCATTGGGCATTCGTTCGTCAGCGTTCATAGATAGAGGTCGTCATCGACATGACTTGTTTACTTTTAGTATTGTGTAACTTGGTGCTTTATTGCGTGATCTCTTATTATCGGTTGTTCCTAAGTTATTATTCAAATGACGTATTTTGGTTTGCGTTATTGCTGGTATTGCGTTTTTGCTGGTTCTTCTCGATGGCTTGACTTTTCAGAACCTTTGGTGAATTATCTAATACCAGACTCAATAAATTGTGTATTTTCAAATTATGTGTGTTTTTAATTACTTTCACTTTTGGAGCCTAAATCTATATATTTTGTTCCATACTATCAAATTTAAAATATTCTGATTCTAAATTGTACAATACATTCCTGTCGAGGATTAGAATAAGCTAAGTCGAAAGATACGTTTTTGGTAAGTTAATGTGGGCAAATCCATCATTTTACAATATTCTTCTGTCTACACAATCTTCCGTCGCAATAGTAGATAGTTCTTACTTGATAATTTAAATTTAAGTAAAGTAATCCAAAATTTCTGGCTTATATAACGTTACCGCCACTGAAGACCTAGCTACTTTAAATAACTTAGAATCCAACTTTGAACGTTCGAACTCTATACAGTTACGAATTGTAAACAGTTAACAACGTTATGGTAGTTTAAAGGACAATAAATTCCCTTCGAAATTGAGCGGAGGGTGTTTCCACACTAATCCGTATAACCTCTAAAGGCAAAGACAAAATGATTACGGAATTGAATAGTAAAGAACTCAAAAATTTATCTACGTCACCACAACTGTAAGAAATTTCCTTTCTTGCGATTAGCACAATTTCCTGTTAAAACCAACTGCCAACTCCAGTTGAAAAAAAAAATACAAATATACTGTTGTAGAGTGGCTGATAGAATCAGGCGTTACTTTGCGGAAATCCATGACATACATGAAATACTAAACTACGAACACAACGAACAGACTAACCGCTTTACCTTTGTAGAGTCTCTCTTTGTAGAGATCTCCTGATGATGCTTCGGTGTCGAAGCGAAACGTGCATTGAGACACATCGGAAAGTCAGTGTAGTGCTGTGCTTTGGTGGCGGATTCGGTGGAGTAGCTTTCGGGTTGCAGCGTTGCACCGATTTTCCCTCCTATTCATTTGCGGATTTAAGCAAGGTAGTTTAGTATTTCACGCATATTGTAGAGTCAACTATCTCACTGATGCTGCTTTTGTATCGGTTAAGTACGAATAATATTAAGAAATACAGTACTAGGACTTGTTGATAGTATTGTACAGTTTAAACCGAACCCAAATATATGCAAGTTGATTGTATTTTTTCTGCTTGTCTTTAGATGCGTGTATAAGCAGACAGATGTGACTAAACCCTTGCACGGTGTTCACGCACACGCACAATGATTTGTTGACCATAAACACGCCTTCCAAACCTCCTGGAGCTACACCAGTGGTCACCATTCCGGAACATCATACATTTTATAGTCACTTTCCTGGAATCACTTCCCTAAGCACTTCAGCAAACAATTCATTCAAGAACAGATTTCTTATTTTTTTATTTTCGAGTCGTCTGCAAATAAAATGGTCTCGTCCAAGAATTTTACCCTTAAAATAGAGATTTCCATGGCCTCATACCTTTCAGCATAAAAATGATAGAGTTTTTCAATATAAAATATCAATAACAATATCCTTGTTTTATTATTTTTTTATATTGATATAGAATTATCAATATAAAAAATAATAAAGCAAGGATTATTGCCAACGTTGAATACAACAAAAAATTCAGTCAATTTTCAAATACCCCTTTACACATTTTTACTTGAATATTCAATCCATCCTACGGCGAAATGAAAATGTCTGAAATAAAAGCACCGCCGTATTAGAATTTACGTCATTAAAAAAGAACGTCTCAAATATGGTGGCATCGAATTTTTTTGTAATATTCGTCCATGGATTTTTGTAACAATCCCAAAAATATCTTCTGACAATTTCTACTATTAAATTATCTGCGATAGAGACTAAACAATCGAAACGGTAATTTAACAATCACAAACATAAATAACAAACAGATTTAAAATTCAAATGAGCCATAAAACATGTATAAACAGTATATCACATTTGTTGAATACAACTCACCTAAGTAAATATTCATTGTTTCATTTTAATTCAATAAAACCACAGGGTTGATTTATGGTGACAGCGTACAAAAATTAATATATTTTGGTTGTACTTTATTCAAATTTACGTATTATATAAGTTAGCCTGTAAATGAACGTTGACGAAAAGCCTATAAATGGTAACGTTGATAATTCCGCTTATCACTCGAAATTCATATTTCTACTAGCGGACCCGGCAAACGTTGTCCTGCCCGAACGTTGGGTTACTTACTACATTCTATTATCCTATAACATTATTTCCCATTCCCGTTCTTTGTCTGTTCCATTTCAATACGCCATTCCTTTTTTTTATTATACAGACCTTGTCCTTACAATAACGAACACAACAAACAATATATCCAATTAGGTGCAGTCGTTCGGAAGTTATGCACATGCATAAATTTGAGCGACTTATTTTTATTTGCGACTACAAATTGACATGTAAGCTATTCTATCTTTCAAGTTGAATGTAACTGCATACATTGTGTAAATTTGATTGTAATCGGTTAAGTATTTTAGGAGTCCATCGCGGACAAATAGTGTGACGCGTAATTTATATGTATTATCATATAAATATCGATATCTACACTAATGTTACTACTGGCCCGTTGGCACAGTGGGCAGTGACCCTGCCTTTCGCTCCTGGGATCGTGGTTTCGATTCCCCCCTCGACTCTAGGAGACATTTGTTAAAAGCGAATTTTGCAACAGGACCGGATTATGGAGGCTCTCCTAAGTTACGCGGATGAAAATACGGGAAACAGCTAGTTCCTTATATTATTTGTATAAACATTTTCGACCCACAATAAAATTAAATTACGCCTTCACATGTTCGAACGCCGGACAATGACCCCGGATCACCTAAGTTGATACATCCGTAAAACCTTAAATTATCCGAAAAGGCGCGAGATTATTAATGTGCGAGTCTCGTAAATCACTACTCGCCCATTCTTAACAAAATCTTTAAACTTCATTTAAGTGTATACGTTAGTATTATAGTTGCTATATCTGAAACAAAAAAAAATGGAAAAATTAAAAAGCTAACGATATTCAAAACTCAAATTTACTGTCGAGGAACAAAATAGCGCGGTTTCGCAAATACGGTGAAGTACAATTTCGTAGCACTCCAGCAACGAAAATAAGTGTCTAGAATAACCCGGCGACGTCTGTAATCGAATGAACACAACACTCTGTTCCGCTACCGCGGCGTCGCTTATTGAATTGTGTTTTCATTTCGCTGAATGTTAATGGGTCTTACTCTGGAATTCAAGTTGAGTACATAACTTCGTGCTGGTTGAATTATTATTTTGAATTCGTTTCCATTTCTTGTTGATAGTGTAGTAGCTGCCTCTGCACTGTGAACAAGAAATGTAACTTCTGGGAGGAGATCGCATGGACTAATCAGTGGACGGCATTTGAGGCGATCGCTAGGTTAAGTAGCTCTTGCTGCGACCTGGTGATAGATGGGTGACCCATTCTAGTCTTGGTTTATATTTGATATCCGACCTCTTCCGTGTTTTGGAAGGCACGTAAAACAGTGGGACTTATACGATTGTTTAAGTCCTCCTCACGTCTTAGTCACAATTTGTAACATTTCTTGAATCCCTTTGGTGTGACTCATATAGTCCTGTATATATTTAAAAAAAAATGTTTATCATTGGGGTACACACCCACCTGGAACACTGTTTGTTACCTATTTTATAAATTGTTATGTGTGTGCACTGTTGGTGTCCCTTATCAATAAAAAAAAAAAAAAGATAAAAAAAGATTATAAAAAAACTTCGAACGTTAAGCACTTTTTAAACTTCGTGTAATACGCCGTAGAATTACATTTTATGTTTGTAGTGTAAGCATTGTTTGATTTAAACACTAATACACCATACAAAGTGACGGCGTTTGGATAAAGCTTTGTATTTTCAATAAATCGCAGGATTGAAGGATACATTGTGACGCCAGGATCAATTGACCAAAGTATAAGCAATTCATTTTAATCCCGCATACTTTAACAAAGTCGTGTTAGATTATCACAATGTATTCCCTCCCTCCCTCGATTAGAAGTAATAAAAAATTAACCTATCATAAGAACCTTTACTATTGGAGATCTATACAATCTTTTGTATAAATAAGTGAACTGGTTCATTGGCGCTGTTGGCAGTGACCCTGCCTTCGGCTCCGGGGGTTGCGAGTTCGATTTCCGCTTCGAGTATGGCTGGTATGTGTTTATATATAAAAAATATATATACATCAGTCGGCAGGACGCGTTGGAATTCTTGTAAACTTAGCTTTTAAATCGTAAAATTTATCGCCAAATGTTATAGTAATCATTAAAAAATAATAATTATTATTAAACTCTTAACGTTCGTAAAATATTTTTACTTTGACATGTATTTTGACTTTGTGTTTTGCACAGACACAGTACTTTATAGCTAGATCAAAATATAAGGACTAAAAATAATATTATGAGCCGTGTACAAAGTCGCGAGTAACAACTAGTGAAGAATTAAATAAAGTTTCATTTGTCTCTCACTTCAGATTAAAAAAAAGTTATTTAATTAAGTCTAAGCAGATTTAATTCAAACTCTACTTGTCTCAGTGGTAAAAGCGCCTGATTCCAACTTGAAGACAGCGAGTTCAATTCTCGTCCATAAAAATTTGTATTGTTAATTATCGTACATTTATATATAAAATCTTAATGTAAACAAATCCAGTGTCTGTGTGTTTGTTCGCTGTGAACCCCTTGTCAAGTCAACCGATATTCAAAAGACTTGGCATTTATATGTAATCTGGTCCGACTAGAGAGAAAGGTTAGTTTTTATTTTAATTTAAATAAAATCCCTGTTTTCATGCGGGTGAATCCGCGTGTTACAGCTAGTTCTATAATATACATAAATGCCCATTAGCTCTGTGGTGAAAAGGAAGGAAATCAATGTGTAAGGACCTGGTTCAAGTCCCAATCCATTGGTTGGGATATTTTTGTTACGACACTGCATAAAAATAAATTAATGTAGAGTAAGGGAGCATTATATTGTTAAAATATTTATTGTTTATTCACATACCTGTTATAGATAAAATAAATTATAAGTTCGACTATTTTTAAGTCGCTAACTAAAATGTAGAGTCTTATGAAGTCGTAAAATTAATTAGCGGATGTTCATAAACTAAATTATTATGGATTAGTAAATATTAATAAATCCTTTAATTTAGCTTGACGTACAAAGAAAGTATGTTTAAGAAAACATACAAAAATAAACATAAAGTTATCTAAGTAAACATCTATAAAAAGGTAACATTTAAAACGTAGCGATAAACAATTTAGCGGTTAATGAGAATCAATATAGCGATTGACAAACAAAGGATTATTATAACTTACGGAGTGTAGCTTCAATTAGCGGGCGCGGGGTAAGTCGAAATTAAATGCAAATATTGCTTCTTATTTAAGATAAATTGAAAGTTCAATATTTTTTGATTGCAAATCAACGATAAAACCTGTCCGGACCCGTCGAAACATGTATGACTATTGGACAATGAAATGATATGAATGAGCAAACTAGAAGCAATTCTTTAGAAGCAGTTCTAACTGCAATTTGTCACTCCATTCCTGCATCGTAGACTACAAATATCGTTAATGGGTGCGAGGGTACGCTTCTTTAACAAAATTCCAGATACAATATTCAATCTATCTATTAAGAAATTTAAGCGACATATTAAAACACGCTTATTTGTAAGGCGTAATATACAGTTGAAGACTGTGTTACATATAAAACTGCTTGGGGTTGAGTCGCTCCAGCTTTGTGTTTTATAGTTAACATGGAAATTTATTAAAGTCATTTTTTGTAAGAAATATTTTTTAAAGAGTGCCCAACGAGTTATCTGCTGATTCTTCTCGTGGCGCGACTATTCCGAATCAGCTTTAGCTTTTAAAATATTTTACGATTAAAAATTTTTTCAAAGTCTATTTGAATAGAACATATTTTGATTTGAAGGTTTATATGTATAGTACATGCATATCTTCGTGGGAAGCCAGGGCGGATCGCTAGTTTTTTTTTTAATAAAACAAGGAGCGAATGGGCTGCCGGTCCCGAGTAAATTATACAATTACTTAGAATATCACATTTTTGAGGGGCCAGAAGCTGAAGCAAAAGATATATCTGTTGGCAAGTGAAAGGAAAACGATTTGTAGCTTTTATCTATTGAGTTTCGAACCAAGTACATGACGGATTTAATTCCCCTCTATACACGCTGAGCTATCGCAGCTCGATTATTCTGTTGCCATCTTTTACAATTCCCAGACAACCATAAATAAGTTCTGCATCAGTAACTCTTAAATAAATTTATACCTTCTTCAGTTAATGCATTATTTATAGAGTGCAGTAATTAAATTTATCAGTTATGTCCTATCGGCGAATCTTATACACAATACTAGAGGATCTCAAGCTTACTCCTCAGTCCTTAGTCCTTAGTCATTGTAATAAAACAAACTAATTAATAGTGTCTTTAAAGGCAATGTAGGAGCGGCGAGATAGTAGAATATTTCCACACTCAATAATATCATGTATGGAAATCAGCCATTGTTTTTAATTTTGCGTGCATGTATTAGAATTTATATTGTTAAAAAAAGTATTAAAGCATTATGCTTTTTATACTGTGTACTACTTGTTACCCGCGACTTCTTCCGTCTAAAATTTTAGCGTGGTGATAGGTAGCCAATAGCCTTCCTCGATAAATAGGCTATCTAACCCTGAAAAAAATTTTCAAATCGCGCCAGTAGTTCTTGAGATTAGCGTTCAAGGAAACAAACTAACTCTTCATCTTTATATATTTTAGTATAAGATTATCTTGCCAGTTCATTTCAGCCAGGATATTATTTGAATTCTGAACAGCCTTCCGATTTTTATATAAATATAATTTGTAGACAAATTTCTTCTCTGCAATACGTTAATTTCATTTTTTTGATGCGTTGAGTTCAAGGGAAATGGCGAAATTTCTGTGGCGCAAAAAAGTTTTTGACAATAGTCTATTATTAATTAAAATTATTAAAAAAAAATATAAATTATTTAAATAAACTTTTGAATGGAACCATTTTGATGTATTTCAAGAATTCAGGGCTTATTTGTGTGTTAATAACTTAATGGATTAGACTAGCGATAAGCAAAGAAAGTAGAATATTGTAGACAAATTATATCATAGTCAAAACTATGAAATAAGTTCGGACAGCTTTACAATCAGGCCAATCTAAAATAGACAGTTCACCAAACGAAAATTTTATCGTAAAAGATATGGGCAGCCGTTTAAAAATATTTATTTTCCATTGAATTGATCGATCAGCCATTATAGCATAAATATATAAATACATACATAATAATAATTATACACCCAGACTCGAGGCGGGAATCGAAACCACGACCCCCGGGGCAGAAGGTAGAGTCACTGCCCACTGCGCCAACGGACCACTCAAATAATATTTTTTATATGGCTTTAAATAAGCATACATTATGCAAATCAAAAGATTTGTGGGTCAATTTCGACCAGCCAACGGTCTCTAGTATTTATAATTAAGTCAATCAAAATATTCGTCACCAATAAAATATAAAATGTGAAACTTTACTCTACCTTTGACTCCTCTTTACCTTCCTTTCCGATTTTAATCTACCTTTTATTCCTCTTCTTAAATTTAATGCTAATAATCTATATTCCTATTGAACTAAAGATATATTATGCCGGAGCCAGACATATACATAGCTTCATTTGAATGATTATTGCAATGATCATGTAGTGTGGCCGGGGACTTTGCATAACTGTACAAAGGTTTGTAGTACTTTGTGGACTTCAAGGACAAAAATGTACAAACACTTTGAGCTATGTCTGGCTTCGGTATTAATAAAAAATAGAACACAATTTTTTTTAATTTACCCACAGCAAAACATTTCATTAATATTACTTTAGACGATACCACGATAGAACTCTAAGAGCTTCATTTCGAATTTATTCGCAACGAGATATTCCTTTGAATCCGATGATAACGACTTCTGCTGATATCTTTTCGCATAATTTTATAAATTTAATCATTTTCAACTCGAGACCGAGTTAGCTTAAGTTGATTAAAGGAAATGTATGTATACACAATAATAAAACGAACTAATTTTTCCTATCCTGGTTTGTTTTGGTTTATTTTTGTCATGACTGGCCCGTTGGCGCAGTTGGCATTAACCCTGCTGCTCCGGGGGCTGTGGGTTCTATTCGTATAATTTATGTCTATAGTAAGGGGTCATCCATAAATTACATCACACGTTAAGGGGGAAGGAGGGGTTACAGTACACAAAAATCGTAAGTGATGTTTTCTTCAAAAATCGTAAAATTAGGTGTGATGAATTTATGAATGACCCCTAACGTATAAAGTTTATGCGGACGAAGTCGCGGGAACAGCTAGTTATATATAAAGTAACAAGTAACAAATAGTATATATATAAAGCAAAAAAATAAATTTTGTACATGTAAAAAAAAATAATTTCCTGAGTACTGTCGTGTTAAATGTTTAATTTTTGAATTCAGACCTGCTTACTCACGGAAAGGAAAGAGGAATTCGCAGTTTAATTTCGCACGCTTATCCTTTGCGGTCTGCAGGATTAAGTTTATCCGAATTAACAACCCAAATGTACGAATTTGTTAAAAAAAATTAATAAAATGGCATAGTGTTTGTTGCTTGGCATTTTGATTTTAAAACAGAATTGTTTATAAATATAATTCATCCAAGTGAACCGCTTGGCTTGGCGCAATGTAGATGTAAATCAACTAACGTAGTCAGGAATTAAAGAAGTAGATTTTATTCCAACATTTCCATCGTTGATTGAAGCTCTGGAATTGTTGTATAATCCAAATTAATCATACATGAATGAAGTCAAAATATATTCAAAAATGTGAGGATTTTCAGGAGAAATTCGATGAACGTATTTCCAATCTTGTCACGCAGCAAAAGTCATCTTGGACTTTTAGGTATTAATAAATGAAGCTCAAATTTATCTACAAGATTTTGACAAATCTGATTGACTTAAAGGTCGTGGTACTGGATATCGAGTCCAGGAGGTGGATCTTCCTATTTTTCTGTCCGATAACTGGTCAGATCCACTATGGGTACGCGGCCCCGGAGTACCCTAGCTGCTATTGTCACTCTCCCTATACCGTTCGTGACAGTAGTATTAAAAAAAGGTGTTTTGACGTATTTTTTGTACTCGCTCCGGCAGTTTTTTTTATTCTATTGAACTTTTGCCAAATACGTCTATTCTAAGTGGGTATGCGAGATTTTCTTCGTTATTTTGCCCTCGGTAATTAGTGAACTTAGAAATGTTGCGAGAAACTTTAAGATAACTCTTAAGATCCGCACAACTAAAACTAAAGAAGTATTTAGTTATTAGTTAAGGCAATTTAGTTCAAGTTTGCGAGAGATTAAAATACTTGTGAATATTTAAGTATGCTAGTACACGTAATGTACAAAGTTTGTTATTTTAACCTCATGTTTTCTGAGAGGGAAGTAGATCGCTCTAAACTTTCCAGCTCTTAAGATCTAGATGTAACTTTCAAGACGTGGTTAATTTACGATTATGAAACACAGGTTCTCCTAGACGTCTTCTAAAATCCGCTAAGTGCCAACGGGTGTTTTATGATGGTTCTTCTTTTATTGTTTGACTACCTAATTCCTGAACGCCCCTATTAAGTGTCGCTTTGAAAAGTCTAGACCCAAAAGAAATTTATGCAAGACAAAAAATTGCAGTACTTTTATGGATACAGTTGCCTGATATTTTCCAAAATATTTAAGTTTTCTCCGTAAAATGTGAAAATCCTACAAAGGTTAAATGAAAATATATTTATCGACGCGTATGAAGTCACTGACTTCAGATAGTCTGCATAGGAAGAATACTCGTATGAAATTTCAATGAAGAATTTTCACATTTTCAACATTTATTCATCATTCACCAAATACAATCTTTGTTAACAACGTATTCACAAATGAATGATATTTATTTTGAACTTTTAATTTTTGCTGCAACTTTTATTTTAATTCTATCGATGTTAGTTTTAACTTTAAGTTTCAATTTTGTTGTGACTGCTATATATTAAAGTAGTATTTTCTTTGATTTTAAAAGGTTATTAATTGCTATAGTTTTAATTAGAGTTAAGGTAAACTTTATATTGCATGCCTGTAAGCGAAATTTGGATGTACTTTTTAGCTATAATACCTTGTCTAAGCCAAGTTCGTAATACAGAAATATGAATTTGAATTTGAAATTTGTAAGCATCGAGTGACTTAAGTTGTTGTTTTATGCGCCTACAGAGATATGTAATATAATTATTGTAATTCTTTTTCAAATGTAGTCGAACTAACTTTTGTATATTGGACAAACCTCTGTGGTTCATAATGTGCAATTTAACAATGTTTTATAATGTATTTTGTTACAAAATTAAATTAAAAAAAAACTAGTAGGCACCCAAAGAATAAAATATCGCTATCAAAAACCTCTATCTCTTACAGCTAACCAGCGAGGATTATTTAGAGAAATGGTTTTTAGATATCAAATGGCTAATACCCTACAGGGAAATTTTACTGGGAAGCGATTCAACTTGCGATAAGAGATCGCTTAGAAGCCAATTAGGGGTTTTTTTGTACGCCGCCCTTTACAGCAAAGTTTCAATTTAATGGGCCACTATCTCTAAAATCATAATTATTCACAGGAAATTAGTAATCCTGTACTATTATACTAAGTACATCCCGTATTTTAGTGATAAAACAAGTAAAAAAAATACCAACTTATATATATACTATAATGGAAGCAACTAACAACAAAGTCGTTTGTAATGTGATAATGAAGATTGTCATCATGCCGTACCTCCTGAAAATGTTTTCCAATATTGTTGAAATATAAAGCTGTTTTTTAAAATAAGAAAATTAGCCCTCGTTCGCACGAGAGTTTTTTTACCGCGCGAAGTACCATCACTCGACGTGACAGTATTGCCGCCACTTCAAGCTGATCTTATGTGAGAAAAAGCTATGGGTCCTAGGAGTCTGGTGGTGCATATGTCCATGGGCGTTGTTAGTCACTTTAGTGTACCACCTGCTCGTTAGTTCTTGTAACATAAAAAAAAAACCAAAACTAAATTTAAGGTACTTTCAATTTGAGTAAACCAAAAAAAATAACACTTTTAGTTTAGTTTCCGATAAAAATCTGTCGCTAAATTAGTTAAAATAATGTAATTCGAAATTTAGTTGTGAAACACGTAGGAATATTATTTTTTGCACGATAGGGCTCGAACTAGCAGTAAGTTCACCTCATTTAAAGTGACTACAGACGCCTACAAGCAACTTGTTTTTAAAAAAGAAAAGCAACATTATTTAATTTCCCTCTTACTAATCTTAAATTACTGTTAGGAGTGGCTGTGACATTAACCCAGGCGGCATTGGGATTTGAACCGGGTGCTTTCCGTATGCCTTCTACAGTTGACCATTTGAGGCTCTAAACACAACTGACAACTGAATAAAATAAAATAAAAAACTATACCTCCTACGTAAATAATTGTAATCCTAAATTCCCAAATTCACAGTAAAGCATTACAAATAAGTTACTGCAAACTAAATTTATACTAATATATGTAGCTGAGGAAGTGTTTACTTGTTTGGACGTGCTAATCTCAGGAACTACTGGCCCGATATTAAAAATTCTAGATAGCCCATATATCGAGGAAGGGTATATATCATCACGCTAAAATTGTGTCTTTTTTATTTACCTATTTTAATGCGGACGAAGTCGCTGGCACAGCTTGTGTTTGATTCAATAATTGCCTATATAAAATTTTAAGTAAGCCAGCGTTCGGGTAGGACAACGTCTGCCGTGTCCGATAGTATAGTAATATACGAATCCTATTTTAATGTAAAGGATTACTTGAACGAGGATAATATTTGGGAATATTAATATATAACTAAACTAGAGTTTATGCGACAAAAATATTCCCGATTGAGTTTGTTACGGGCTGTTTTCAGTGCAGGGCGCGAGAGACTATTAAACTGAGTTTTTAAATTGTCAATTTTACAACCACATTATTAAATAACGATTTAAAAAAACGTCACTCATATGACGTTCGTGAAAACTAAAGAGTCTCTATATATTGTTATTGTTATTGTTCTACATTTACCTTTTGTGATATATTTGGGTTTTATATGCCTTCAATAAAGAAACTTTATTATTTATTATATAAACAATTTTTTACTTTATGTTTGATATCACTAATAATTGTGTCAGTATGAATTGTGACTTGTCATTAAATGGTTTAGTCCGCACGGTTATATATATGGCCTTAAAGATTTATTTTGAGGTTGGGTTTTATGAATTTATGTCACTTTTTTATGTGCATAAGGTGGGAAAAAGCTCGTCTGTTGAGAAGTAGGTACCGTGGCAAATGACCATTTATTAATCATCTTCCCGTTACCTAGCGTTATCTTAGGTACCAGGGTTCGCTTAAATTGTAGAGCATGCGGCTGTGGAGTGAGTTAACATGACCGAGTGCCGTCTGACATAATTCCCAGAGCCCCCACAATCTCTACAATCTCACGACTAATATCATTCTGATATTAATTGAGATCCACTGTAGTTTGACATTTGAAGACCAGTGTCAGTATGGGTCACCGATCTATAACGCAGCCGCGTTCAGAACTGTTTAACCTAGCGATCAACTCTAATTCCGGCCACGGATTACGCTTAGACCTCCTTAAGTAAGCACTTGCAAATAAACCGTTGTATTTACTTTAAAAATTAAAATTTTCAAACACTCAAACTCTACTTATCAGTAAATTATTATTTGGTAAAAGTTAGGCGTCAAACTAGTTTACAGTTTTCTTTCACTACAGCTTACAGATGCTTGCAAATAAACAATAAATGTGTTGGCAATAATCTTACGACCATCTCATGGTATAGGTGGCAATTATTTTATCTATATCTACAAATATTAAATCATTGTTACGCCTCGAACGTATCTGTCAGCTCGACCGTATGTCGAGCTGATATTGGCGCTACGTGGATAATGTTTTCAGTTTTTTTTTTTTTTGTAAGTTGTAAGCAAAGATTTTATCTATGCTTATAGATCTTCCTTAATGTTGATTCAGGCTACTTGGACGATATAGACCGTCTTTTTCTGAAGATGTAAACAAAGATTTTATCTTTAAAGAAATTTTAGCGATTCGTTCTTGATATTAAACTCTTTTTTTTAGTTGGTAGCAACGATTTAATCATGAGACTATTTTTTAATTTTTCCAATTCAAGTGTTAACTTGTTTACTGCGAAATAAAATTGCTTTCAAAGTGGTTGCTAGGCGATAGGGATAAAGTAACCCAACGGTCGGGGAAAACAGCAATTATATAGTTTACTTGTTCTTACCCGCGACTTTGGCATAAAATTTGGTGAAAGTTTTTAGCGTGATGATATATATTCTTTATCCTGCCTCGATAAATGCGCTATCTAAAACTGAAAGAATTTTTCAAATCGCAACAGTAGTTCCTGAGATTAGCGCGTACAAAAAACAAACAAACAAACTCGTCAACTTTATATATTAGTATAGATTGCATATAGAGATAATTAAATACGGACAGACACACAAAGCGAGAACTGCTATTAAAGAGTTTTTCTTGTATAGCAAGCGTTTTTTGGCCGACGGCCATACGCCATATATTTGTTTTACTAATGAAACTAGTATATTCACATAGAATGAGTACTTATCATTGTTTATACACCAAACCAGTGATGGCCTTGTAGAAGAGCCAAAAAATAAATGTGCTTCAGGGTTCTTTCTCCTTGCACGTGCAAGTTTTTCTTGATCAACACACAACAACTTTAGAGTACTACAGAGGGTCTTGCACGAACATTCTCTATAGTTAAAATATTTCTAATATTCCTGTTTTATCCCAACGAAGTTTAAAATCTTATGTTAGAATTGGTAGCAACAGTAACCTAGCGGCATTCTTGGTTTGAACCTTGGTCCCTACTGATGTATAACCTTTCTAAAATTGAGATGTTGAGATTATTATGGTAGCTAGAATTGACTATATTGGTTAAAATCTTTACATATGTCAGTATTTATAAACGCAAAATTAGCCTAGCGGCGTCTGGGTTTGAACCTTAGTCCGTACTGATATATAACCTTCCTAAAATTGAGCTGTTGTAGAATCTAGATATGTGTTAGTATTTGTACAATATATAAAAGCAAAAGGTCACCTAACACGAAATTTCGAAAACCGTGGAACGTACGATTGAATTTGGTCCATAGTTACTGGACATCCGCTAGGGAAGGATTTTTCAATAAGGCCAGATTAAGGAATTCTGAGGCTCTTGCAATTATACGCGGGCGAAGTTGCGGGAAACAGCTAGTGTTTAAATAAAATTGAAATGGCTGTCTTGTTAAGTGGACAACAAAGTGCGGGCTACAAAAGACGGACACAATAAACAACTTTTAAGGTCTATAACCTACATCAGTTTATGGACAAACGCAACGGACCACCCACTCGGTGCTAGCGACACGATTTATTATATCGGAGCACAAATAAATGTCCAGATCCCGCTCAAATTAAGTCATAACTTGTGCTTTGTAAATAAAGCTTTAGATCTCTCTATTTCTTGCTTTTTTTAGGGTTCCGTTGTCCCACAAGGAATCCTCTGTCCGTCCTCTCGTCCGTCTGTCCCTCCCTCCTTAGGTTTTCCAAACTATTAGACGTAGAGAACTAAAATTCTCAATGTTTATTAGGAGTGGGTGCGACAATACACCAACGGCGGTGGGGTTTGAACCGGGTACCTTGCGGATTTCAGTCCATACCTACCTTTGAGCTATTGAGGCTCTAAATTTTTAATCTAATTTAGTTATTATGGAATTTGGTACCTTTTCCCTTTTGAGGCTCTGAGATATCTGAAAAGTACCTTTACGTATCAAAAACAAAAGGCATCAATATTCTTCTTGCATTTATTTCTCCCTCAACCTTTAAAAATGGTACAGACAGAAAAAAAAATCGACATTTAACTATTTTTATAAACGGTCTGTAATTATTTTTCAAAATATCAACAGTGCAAACTTTTTACAATTTTATAAAATTACTGGGAGACATGTCTGAGAGGCTTAATTTATTTTTTAGAACAATTTTATAATTAATTGGTATGCGAAATTTTTCATTACATTCATAACATATTATTTGTTCTTTAATTTTATAAATAAATTAAAATAATAAATATATCTTCAAGGAATAACGAGACGAAAATAAATTGTTCTTTCAATTTACATAAATAAAAAAAATTAAGTGGCGTTAATTGATTTTGTACATTTTTATTTATACGACTGTTGAAAATTAAAAATTAAAGTTTAAATATTTTAATTTTGTTTTGCTATTTTCTTCCTTCAAGTCGAAATATACTGTATGCTACTCTCTCATATCTTTATACATAACACTGCCCTATACAGTGATTGGAAATCCAGTGTCATCATCAGTGGGCCTAGCACGAACATTCTCGATAGTTTTACTTACTTTTACGTTCGAAACGAAACGTCAAATAATGGTTCGTGCTTCCATTTTACACGACTCACATGGCTGTAGCGTCGAGGATTCGATACGTGTGAGTTATGATTTAATTCGTGCTACCAAATATTAAGCAACTAAATTGTGTAAAACGATAGCATTAATTTTGCAATTGTCGTCCGCTATGGAGCGTAAAAGTAAGTAAAACTATGGAGAATGTTCGTGCTACAGCCTCAGAAGATAAATAAGTTCGTTTGAAAATGAACTTTTCATTTGTGAGATTAATTAAATTAAATACGATTTCTGTCTCGAGAACATCGAGTGTTCGGCATTTGAGTCCATCGCTAGGTTAAGTAGCTCTTGCTGTGAGCGGGTGACAGATGGGTTGATTCATTCTAACACTGGTTTATATTTGAAATCAACTGGTTTATATTTGATTTTAAACAAATCGTCTGTTATTAGTCAGTTAACTAAAAGAGATTGGTTAACTAGCTAATAACAGACGAACCAATATAAGACATACCTAAACTATTTCTAGAAATGATATAAAAAATGTTATAGACTAAGATAGAGTCTGCGCATCGCAAAGCCTGAGCAGATGATTTCGCCGCGAGCTAAATAATATATAAGCCTGCATTTTGAGATCGTGAGAGAGGTCAAAGATCCCACACTGTGTGAATATCTCTCCGACGCCTTTTTCGCTTCGGTTTCGAAACAATTAACTATTTGAGTGTACCGTATCGTAAAAATTAATCTTTAACATATTTTGTAGCGTGATATATTTCCTTCAATTCGCATTGGTACATATTCTACTAAAAAATATTGTGTATGTTGATGACTTTTTATTGAAATTAACATCCTTGTGGATAATATAAGATTCGACTCAGAGACATTTAAGAAAAGAGTATAACCATTCTTCAAATACCGGCAAGGCGTCTGCGAGACTTTTGGTATTGCAGTTGCCGATAGTTACTTAGGTGACCGTTTACTCCTTGTTTTAAAAAAAGTCCTTTACATACTCACAGGAACTAAACATCAGGAGATCCATAGCCCTAGGAACGATGAGCTCTGTCTATCAGGCAGAGTGTATCGGGGTCAAAGTCTTTGTGACGACACATGTCAAAGTTTCAAAAAAATCAAAACAAAATTGAAACTGCTTTTGGCCATTTTTTATTTAGGTCATGCTCTACCATTTCTAAAAATTTTTTGCACCCAATACATAATGTTTAATATTTAAAAACGGTTTTGTTCTCTTATGATACGTTTTACGAAGTTGATATTTTGGCAACTCATATCCATATATCCATATATAAACTCATCCTACTCATATTCAGCTTTACATGCAAAACAGCGTGTAGACGCAAAACGCAAACTCGTCAATATCATCGGCATACAGCGCGGGGTTGAATTTGAGTTCATAATAAAAACGCTACACACATAAACAAACGCTGCTTTAATTAGATGAGGTGCGTGCAATTTTCAGACTGAAACGTCGATTTCTTATTGAGAGTTCAGTCTTAAAATAACGTTTTAGGTTTCGTGGCACATGAATGAAGAAAAGATGTATTTGTTATAATATAAATACTTTATTGAACATTATTTACAAAGGAATACTAATATACAATTAAGTGGCGTTATAAATACTCGTATCAAAATTATACTGACTCTTCTCCACTTCACCAGCGGTAGTTGAAGTTGCCCAGAACGCCGTACTCTCTAGGCATACCAGCCGCCCGCCCATACGTGCTCTGAAGGGAAAAGTCACCGTTTTTCCCCACTGGCCACCTGCCACCTGCCGCTGCCTGGTACTGTAGACAAGATAATTAATTATATCGTAGAAACAAAAAGAAGGAAACATTTCTTTGCACAAAAAAAAAAACACATTTCTTTACCACGCTGTATCGATACTTCGGACGTAAATTGTAACCCCAAATTCCCAGCTTTAGGGCATTACAATCAACTAAATTGTAATATAACAGTCACTTTTTAATACATTATTGTATACAAAAATGTAATCGTCATTATTTCAAAATATAATTGTATACACAAATATATTATATAATGATGTTTTAATGAACTAAAACTTACATGTTTTAAAGGCTCTACTGTTGGGTAATTGGAGTTACAACAATTTACGTAGGTGGTATCGATATTTATCCTAAGTATTTAACTACAATTAGAGAAAAAAAGGTTATTCCTTTAAATATAGTATCTTAGTAGGTCTTCTAAAAGAGATACCTACAGTGTACAGTGTAACTAAAAACTCTATAAGCCTGATGTTAAATATCTTAAAAAAATTATTGTTATATGTCGATTTTGATACAACTCTTACTAAAACAAGAGAACTTCTGCACATGAGTACTTTTTAAAGCAGAAGAAGAAGTAATCTTGGTCGTTTTGGAAATTAAAAATCCATAATAATTATAATATAAGTGTGAAAGTAGTTTTGTTTCATACGCCTAAACCGCTAAATCAATTTTGATGAGCTTCGATATAAAGATTGATTAGACCTTAGAGAAGCACCTAGGGCACTTCTTGTGGCGAAAATTAATATTCGCGTAAAACATGAATTATTAAATTGACGCTAACGAAGTTCAAGTGGCCTTTCTAAGAGTTCACAATATAGTATCTTACAAACCAAAATGTATACTTACTGAGGTACCACCATGGATCTGTCGGCTGATGTCGAAAGAAGCGGCGGCGTTGGGGTTTTTCCAGTTGAGCCCTCCGCCGAAATGGGTCGAGTCCCCGGCGGGGCCCAGCACGCGTGTGCCGTACGCTTGGCCGGTCAGTTTGCCGCGATCGTCATTGAAGATCTGGTGCTCATAACCGCCTTTACCCTGAAAAATAAACATTTAATTAGTTTCAGAGCCTCAACAGCTCAACCATAGAGGGGATGGACTGCAAGGTACCCCATTTAAACCCTACTCCGCCCTTAACAAAACCTTTAATATGGAATTTCGATTGCACGTCAATTAGTTAAATGGCTTATTTTTCCTTGTTATGCATTACATTTACTTCTAACAATATTTTCTTTAACTAGGAGCTGTCATCCAAAATGGTAAAGCACTCTTTTGGTCGACTGTACTTAAACAATTCTGAATTATATTGACGACTAATCTATAGATACGAAATTAATAAACATAAAAACAATAAACTTCTTTACCTGTACTTTGGTAAGCCCCAATTTTCCATAGCACCAAATTTAAAATCTGGTAATGCAATATGATCTAGTTTTAGATTACTACCCATAGAGTAATAGTCGATTCCAAAGTAGTCACTCATAGCTTGGACAACTCGCAGACCGAAATCAAACGCGTAATCGGTCTGATTTTTGGCTTCAGGTCGTGTGAAGATACCAAGTTCTCTCGTTCCATTGATACTATAACTGCCTGCTTCGAATTCGGATACTAGAAATGCCAATAAATATGTGGACATTACTGGTGTCGGATGAAAGATTTCTCTGATGAAGCCATTGGATCTGTAAGTATTATTAATTGTCACATATAATATGACGAAGTGTCTGTTCGTTTACGTCACATAAAAAATAATACAGATTTTTTTGCTAATATTCTATTCATGCAAGTATATTATCAAATATGTTTCTAATAATTAGATTGGCTTTAATCATCATCGTCATGATTGGTGTCGGATAAACTATTTCTCCGACAAAGCCATTGGATCTATAATAAAGAATTGTATTTATGGCCTATTTTTTTTATTTTTTTTTATTTGTATATGATATCTATAGCGCCGTTTCACACAGCGATACGGTGATTCTTATCAATTGATAAAGTCATGCCATTCTAGGGACAAAGGTTTTCTAAGTAGTATTTGATTTATTTTGCGAGGGTCGAAGATCGCATTCACTTAGTCATCATAGCACGGTTATTATATATATAGCCGCTTTGATACGGCTGGCCCGTTGGCGCAGTGGACAATGACCCTGCCTTCTGCTCCGAGGGTCGTGGGTTCGATTCCCACCTCGAGTCTGGGTGTATTATCTATATGTAAGTATTTATACATTTCTAATAAAATATATTTGTGTATAACAGGCGGCTGTTACCTATAACACAGACATTAAGTTGTCTACCTTAGGAACAGAAGTCCGTGTGTCATATAGTCCTGTATATATTTATATTTATTTATTTATAGCCATCATTAGCTTTTTTACCGCGCGTTAAAAAAACGTTCAAATAGAACATATGACCGCCCAAATGTGTGTTCACACGACAGCGCTTTTTTAACGCGACGTTTTTCTATCGAACAATGTTCTTTTTTCACCGCTATATGATATATACTAGCTGCGACCCGCGACTCAGTCCGCGTGGGCCACCCTTATCACTTAGGAGTATGAAAAATAGCTAGTAGCCGATTCTCAGACCTATTGAATATGCGTATAAAATTTCATAAAAATCGATCAAGCCGTTTCGGAGGAGTACAGTAACTAACATTGTGACGCGAGAATTTTATATATAAGATATATATCTGACTCTTCTTAAACATATAATCTCTTTCCCGTATTTGTTACGAAGCCAAGAATAGGTTTTATTAAGTCTTAAGAAGGGTTTTCGCCGAAATTCAACTTTCACTTGACACTGTTTACCAACCTGTCCACCTGTTCCTCGAAATGCGCCAGACCATATAATCTGCTTATTTTAATATCTGAACGCAACCTATAAGATAGTTTATCTATATATCTCTGCATATAAATAAAATTACCCAATGGCAGGCGCGGATCCACCCTGGTGGGCGCAATGGGCATGCCGACCACTCTAATAGACTTGTGACGTCACACTTTCTCGGTCTACATGGAAAGCCCGATAATGTTATATCCAAGATTTTACTCATTGAAAACAATATTTGAAATTATACATTTAAGATGTATTCTTTGATGATGAATTTCTTCTTTCTGAAATGAAATTCTTTGATGTATTCTTAGATGTAGGAATGCACTACATCGGTTGTGAGCAAATTCATATGCATTTTGGCCAAAATGGGCCAAAAATTGAGTGGTTTATGCCCAGCATCTTTTTGCAGGCTGGATACGCGCTGAAACCCATATCTCTGGTCATCCTTTAATATAGTTATTCTAAGAGCTCTAGGGTAGCCATAATGTATGTAAATATATTATAGTTTAATTAAACGCCCATTATTTATTTTAATAGCACATACCTACAAGATTCCTTGCATCTCCTACCGCATAACAAGATTAAACATGAAATTCAAATCGTCGTGTTTTTTTATTAATTACTAAAAGTATTAATAAGAAAACTCATGTTTTGCTAGGAGCGGCCAAGATATTATTTTACAATTGGTATTTTTATGATGATTTAAAGAAAATATAAAGTAAAACTGCCTACCGCATTCTTTTAAAGGCTGTTTCCGCGCCTGCCCATTCGCAAGTCCACAATTCTTCTGTCAAAACCTCACGCCATATACATTAGATTTATATGGCCATCGTTAAAAGTTTGTAAATTTGCAACTCACAGGTTTTGTAACGTCGCCCCAGTAGATTTCTATTGAGAAGTTTCTTTCATGCTAATTTTATATACGCTTCTAGCTGTGTCATGGCGTTTTCGCTTGCATCAAATGTAACGTTTTAAAAGTGTCTCGTTTAGGATTAGTGTTAGTTGTATTTTTTTTTTAAGAAGACCATTTATGATGGCTCATCAGGGATGCGGCACTATCGGCTTATGCTTTGTCCCCGACTACCATGCTTAGCAAGGAGGAGGAAAGGAGGTATTCAAATATATTGAAATATTATGTTCACATATACAAGTATATGCACTCGCACTTGACTATGTGAAATGTGTACCCATTTACGCATAGACAAGAGTCATAAACCAAGAATTGAAATTGAATAAAGAAATGTCATATTTGATAAACTACATTCGAATTTCGAACGATAAAATTCCATTTTGAAACAATAAACATATTTGCCCGCGGCGTTCGTAATTCAAACGTGTTAAAACAAAAAGCGCCCCAACGTTGAAGATTAAAACTTTAGACTTGATTATCTTTACGGTTCGTAATTTTAATTTCTGACGCGAGTTTACTTGGTTAAATTACTTTTGCGTCTTTAATTACGTAGTTAATTAATTACTAAATGATCGTCGCCTTTGAATTATGAATTGTTATTTACACTTTTTTATATATTATTATATTTACATTAACCAAAATATATTAACGCTTCAAGTTTATTTCATAATTATACTGGAGATAAAAAAATTATAAGTTAAAAAAGGATTCTTTTATTTTTGAACGATAAAAATATTTTTGTTGGTATAGTGCGTTCAGTCTAAAACTGCACGCCCCTTCATTTGCGGCGATTTTATTTTATACTCAAGCTCAACCACTCACTGCATGTTCAAATAAACGCTAATGATATTTACGAGCTTGCGTGTATTTCTTCTACATTATTTTGCATGTAGAGGTGAATACTTTGGAGGGCCCTGCATTTTTAGACTGAACGCATTCTACATTCGTATAGATTAGATATATGAATGAACCCTTAGATTATGGAATTAAATAATTAAGCTATAATTACGAAGAAGAGGATTCGGCGCTTAACCAGAACTCTACAATGACTTTGCTGTAAAGAGATCATCCATTAATCACGTGAGGCTTGAAAGAAAGGGGGAGTTGTTTGATAAAAATCAGGAAATATCACAAGGGGGGGGGGGGGGGTTAGTAAGATATTCCTTTTATTTATTTTCTCGCCAAACGTGCGATTTTTAAACCGCAAAAGCGGCGAAAACAACATGCAACCTTTCTGTCGGGACATTTTTATTATGGTCCTTAATTTCCGATTAAAATAAGATTATACTGTAAATACTCCAAAAAATTTACGATTCTTTATAGGTACTTAAAAGAAACGCGATGTTGGTGGAGCGGGGATAGTCTTAAACGTCACTACGTATCGCTAAGAGAGGGGGGGGGGACAGAAGTGCTAAAGAAAAGTTATAAATATATACAAATAAATATATACAGGACTATATGACACAAGGACGTCAGTTCCTAAAGTAGACAACTTAATGCCTGTGTTATGGGTAACAGACGCCTGTTATACACAATTTTTTTTTATTTTTAGAAATATATAATTTCATACTCATGGATAATACAACCAGACTCGAGGTGGGAATCGAACCCACGACCCCCGGAGCAGTAGGCAGGGTCACTGCCCACTGAGCCAACGGGCCAGTCGTTATATTAAAGTATGACGAAATCAAATGCACTATAACATGCAATTATAACTGTCTTCAACTCAGCTGAACCGTGATACTTTAACTAGAACCCAATTGTCCCAATTAGCTCATTGAAGCAACTGCATCTGTCTTGTAAGAATATTGATTAC
>JANCMC010045625.1:0-11423 GCA_024363005.1 Charaxes varanes
CGCTGTACGGATGACGAAGACCGCAATACAAGAACTAACTCACGCAAGGGAATCAATTACCAGCGTCTGTATTTCAGAACGGATATGACTTAGGGACCTTCAAGAAGAGAGCATACTCGTTTCTCAAAGGCCGGCAACGCATCTGCGATCCCCCTGGTGTTGCAGTTTTCTATGGGCGTCGGTAGTCACTTAGGAGTACCGCCTACTGGTTTGCCCCTTGTTATATAAAAAAAAAATAGGTTACTAAAACTTGCAAAAGGGGATTTAAGTCAGTATTCCTGTTCTAACGTTATCCCTGTCCAGTACCAGGATCCGTTTGAATTGCAGAGCCTGTGAGGTGAGTTAACATGAGCAACTGCCGTCTGACGTCATCCCTGGAACCTCCATAATCTCACTTCTAGTATCCCTTAGTGACATTAGGCGACAGTCACTATTTTACGTGTGCTTAGAAACACAGAAGCGGTCGGGTATTTTAAAACTCAGTGTTAGATTGGATCACCCATCTATCTCCGCAGTAATAACTTCTTAATCGTCTTGAAGGTTAAATGGAAGAAATCGCTCTTTAGCAGTAACACTTCTTTTGTGCTTGTTTTCTCGACTATATTATTTTTGTGTGTTAACTTATATTACCAACGACTTTTCGTTGGCTGATCGAATTCGTAATGAAGACATTCGCCAACGAACCAGAGTTACCCACGTAGTTCTCCATGCTTGAAAGCTGAAGTGGGCTGGACACATCTGTCGCAGAATGGTCAAGTGCTGGAGTAGGCGAGTTCTGCAGTGTAGGAAGGAAGGAAGGATGAACGCGCGCCATGTGAGAGGCCTATATCCAGCAATGGATGATGAAAAGCTGATGAAGATATATTATGGTGTGCAATAAAGAATATAAAAAAATGCCTGTCACTCATTAAGCTACTAGCCCCTCATAGGGACTTATGCCAGTATCTTAGATGATGTAGACTCGCCACAAATTTTCGCTATTTTCAATTTTGCTTATTCCACTCACTCATTTCACTTCCTACTATCAACATAAGATAAATTATATAGGTGTATTATATTTATACGTTTTGATATCAGATTACAAAAAATGTCTAATTTGTTTTGTATGTTGCCTGCCTTGATCTTAAGTCTTGACCGTCCTTGACCCGGCGCTAGAATTTTTCGTCTAATTTGCATAATTGTATATTTGATTCTCTGAATATATGTATGTAGAAATTAATCAAAATATAACAAGCATTTTATCCTATTTATCTTATTTCGTTCACATAACAGGCCAGTTAGCGTCGTTTGCAATACCTTTCTTCCGCTCCGGGGCTGCGGGTTCGATTTCCACCTGAAGTATGATTGTATTATATACTAGCGGATCTGGCAGACGTTGTCCTGCCCGAACGTTGGCTTACTCTTGCTATTGAATACTTAAACAGCTCTATTAATCGCTTACCCCACCGACCATACCCATATACATATCTATAATACCAACTAATACTCCACAGAGGTATTTAAAGGAGTAAAATGCAAAATATATAACTTACATGGCGCCGACGTAGAGCGCGTCGCGTTTTGCATCCACAAAGAAAGTCCTGTAGTACTGGGTGCCACAGGAGAATTCCCGCACATGATCTAAAAAGAAGGAAATATAGCAATGATTTCACAGTCATAAAAAATATTAACATATATTTATATCACATGATGTAGACAGGAATGTAAATAGCGTATTATAAAGTTGAAGACTATCTTTAAGTACTCGGAGTTGAGTCTACTTTTTAGTTAACATACTTACTAAACTACTGCAACTTATTAAACTCATTTTTATAAGAACTATTTTTAAAAGTGTGACTAACGAGTTTCTTGCTGACTCTACTCGTGGCTCGACATTTCCGAATCAGTGGTAGCATTTAAAATATTTGATGACTAGCTGTGCTCGCGACTTTGTCCGCGTAAAGTTAAGTACACAAAATTGATTCAATTTCAGCCTCATAATATATAGACTAAAGTCTTCCTCAATAAATGGGCTATCTAACACTGAAAGAATTTTTCAAACCGGACCAGTAGTTCCTGAGATTAGCGCCTTCAAACCAACCAATAAACTCTTCAGCTTTATTTATATAAACTTTTTTGTATCTATACTAATATTAGTATAGATACAAAAGAGCTTGTAAAAGTAAGTAATAGTCATAAATTACTTCTACATCTTTTGATTTAATTTGATAGGAAAAATCACCTGATACAAAAATAACAGTCAACACCTCGTAATAACAAGAGCATACATATTTACAATAGCTCATGTTGGTTCTTGTTAGTTAGTTAACTAACGTTGGATCTAGTAATAGTTAGGGATGTGCCATATCTGCTTTATAGCGATTGCGTGCTACCTGCCAAAGCGTTATCATAAACGTTCCTAATACCAATCGAACAATATACCTTTCCGGCATTCTCTGTTCAAAAACGCAAACCTCATTTTGCTTTCCATATAATTTAGGCAATTATTTCATGCTTATCTATTATTAAGGTGGGATAGGACACGTAAGGGACGAAGGTATGGGATGGAGTCACGCACCGAAACACCCACTAGTTTTACAACCAATACTTATTTACGAACGGAATCGACGGAATAGCGATCCTGCAATACCACAAATCGTAAAACGCTCCTAGGTTACGTGTAAACGTGCTACGTTTTAAAAACTACTACAGTTTATGTGTGAACGGTTTACAAAGACGTTTAAGACTCTATTTTTTTTAATACGCGTCAATAATGTATGAATATTATGATTTTTTAAAATATATATAATAAAGCGATATTAAAAACTACTACACTTTATGTGTGAACCGTTTATAAACATATTTAAGACTCGATTTTTTTTAATCCACGTCACAAATGTGTAAATATCTCTTTTTTTTAAACTATGTGATAAGTTAAATTGATAATAACTTAAATAAAGCGTAACGTTTTAAAAAACTATAGACAATATTTCCACTTCGGTACTGTAGTGTTGTGTTAATGATATATTTCACTTTAGGTATTTTTAATATACTCGTTAATTAATATTCCACGAAATTCATAACAAAAATACGTTACTACGACCAGTGTTGTACTTAACCGTGCCTAATAAACGTTTCTTTGAACGTCGCTGTTGGAAAAATGCAAACACCTCGGACCGTGAGACCAGCCGTACGGAAGAGTACGTAGGTACTCGCGCGTCGGTCGCTTTCTACATGGAATACATTTTTCACGAAGCCAGTTGTCACTGTCTTCTGTGTGTGCACAAATGGCTGCATTTCGTCGAATAAGAGATGTAAATTTAGTATTGTCTCTTTATTTTGGTACCCTATAAAGAGTAAAATGAAATTTACACACTCGCGTACCGTTGCCTTTGTACGGTAAAAGAAATTAAATATCCGCACGCTTAGACATGAACTGATCTAACTAAAAAAATAGATTTTTGGAAATCGCAAAAATCGTTTCGTCATTTACGACATTTTCCTCTTATAATTCGGTAAAAACGGCATTATAGTCATAAAATTATGTAGTTTAATAATAGTTTATGTAGTGATTGATGGCACTGAAATTTTATTTTATTGATATTTTGCTATTTGTTTGTTTTTTATTAACCAATTTTTTTTTTATTTTTTATTTTATTTGTTAAAGGCCGCCAACACAATGTAAATTTAAACGTGATTTACAAGAGCATAAAAAGATAGCATATAGATAAATGTCACTGCACTTATAGGTGACTACAGCATGAGTAGAGTAGGATAGAATAAGTTTTTGTTAAAGAGACAAAAATAGCTGTATCTAAGTATTGGATGGAGATATTGAAATAATTCTTTGTTTGGCTGAAAGAGGAAGTTGAAATGAAGCTGCCTGTATCATTAACTCACTTTAGACCTAAAACTTAATCGGTCAGCTTATAACTAAGCCGGCGATATAATTCTTCTGTATACAACAGTTACATTTAAAGCTGTATGTATCATTGTATTTTTGGTTTATTCTACTGCCTTATTTATTTGTTTAAACACCTGACCATTTGCTACTTGTCACTTAAAAAAATGTTTATAAAAGAGTCAGGTGTAGGGTCTTAAATAAATGGATTCACTCGTGAAACTTTTGCAATGAAGGAAATAAAGATCACTTCGCAATATGTTAGAATGTAAAGTGTATCGTTTAGGCAGGGTCATAGGTAATGCTGTCTAGACTAGATCTCCTGAGGATACTTGAGGTATGGAGCTAGACGCGCGTAGAGCTTATATTTCTCAGGCTTGGTATTATTGTTGGTGTCTGCGGTGTTCATTCATTAACTTTCCAGTATTGCAATAGTTATAGCGGTAAAAATACTAATTTTATTAAAACATGGGTCATACATAGAGGATTGACTCTTTCTGTAAGACATTTTTTTTTAATCTAGCATACATCCGCATCATTGTTGCATACCTATACAGTATTTTAGTGTTAACAAAAATAGTTGTTTAAAATCCCAGCAAAACACCTCAATTTTAATTACATAGTAGTATAGATAGTTAGTGGAGTAAATATCCTGGCTAATATTATAAACTAGTTGTTACCCGCGGCTTCGTCCGCGTAAAATTAGGTGAGAAGTTTTAGCGTGATTATATGTAGGCCATAGCTTTCCTCGATAAAGGGGCTATCTAACATTGAAAGAATTTTTCAAATCGGGCTAGTAGTTCCTGAGAGCAGCTCGTTCAAGCAAGTATACACACAAACTCTTCAGTTTTATATATTAGTATTGACTATAGTAGTATAGATGTGGTAGTAACTCTTTGACTAAACGGCTGAACAAACTTTGATGAATTTTGGTAAAGAGATAGATTAGGCCTTGGAGAAGGAAAACGGGTAATTGCTGTAGCCAAAATGAAATTTTAAAAGGGTGAAATAGGGCTTTGTAGAAGATTTGTACGAAGGTCGAAGAAAGCAACACGTACGAAGTTGGGGGTTGAAGCTTTCAAGGTAATTTTAGTAGTCTATGCTAAGATATAAAGTTAAAAAGTTTATTTCTTTGTTTACTTGAACTCGCTAATCTCAGGAACTACTGATCCAATTTGAAAAATTCTTTCAGTGTTAGATAGCCCATTTATCGAGGAAGGCTATATGTCATTATGCTATAATTGAATATAATTTTTTTACCTAATTTTACGCGTCGCGGGAACAACTACCAACTATGCAATAGTACATACAAATTCTACAATATCGTTACTTTGAAGTAAGTACAAAAGACGGCATGGCGAAATCTTGTTTGAGGCAGCTACTCTTACTAGAAACTGTCACAAACAATGTTTCGCTATAAAGAAAGTTTAACTGGAAAACACTAGATGGTGTTCCCGGCACGTACGAGATCAACCCTCTTTGTTTTTCATTGAGTACTATCGCTGCTTCGATTTTACAACCCAAAGTGAATCAATGTTCTAAATATACTCTGTTAGAATTTGATAGGTTTATTTCAGAAAATGCTTGAAAATTTTGTATTATTTTATAATAACACTGTACATTTACTACTTGCTACGTAATATAGTAACTATCTAGCATAAAGAGATGTAATAGGAAACACTGGTTCTGCACCATTGTTATATTCTTTTTCCTGCTCTTTTTCCATTTACTTAGGGCAGGGGTTGGTTTGGCCCTTCTAACCTTTTGAGATAGAAGGGCCGAAAAAAAAAATTCACAAGTTTTCAAAGTTTCTAAAGAGCCACAAATTTTTTCGTGAAAACTATAATTAGTAGTCGCATAAATAAAAAAAACTAATCTACTTATTCATATGTAAGTAGTTTTTTTTTTCCTACACAAATTAGAGAGTTTGGTATTATTAGTGAATCACAAAGAAAAACGTACTTTACTATTCATATATAAGTAGTGGTGTTTTTCGCTTTTTATTTATTTTATTTATTTATTATACACTGACTTTAGAGTTCTAAGTACTTTCACGGTACTGGACCAACACGTAGCCTTTGGTCATCCTCTCCCCTCTTTTGGGCGTACTACACCAGACACTACTTATCGTAAACATATTCCCAATGTTTCTAGACGGATTGGTTATCGACTAACAGCTATCGGTTATTAATTTTTTTGCCAATTAAGGTAGATGCTCGGTGATAAACGACTCCGAAACTTTCGGCTTATATGGAGCCATCAAAAGATTTTTACGGAGAAATAACATGTCATTTGTTCTGAACTATTTGAATACACTTCTTTCCCGCAAAGGCGTTCAAGCCATCTCGCCACCTCTTCTTCGCCCTATCTGGTTGTTGGCGGCCATTAGTGGGAGTCTATAGCGTCGCAATTGCCCCTCTTTTACAGGTCCGTTCTTACCACATGCCGAGATAATAACATAACAAAGATGATAATATACAAAAAAAGACTTTGCCTTTCTGGCTTATCTCAGCTCCTTAACGACTAGACCGATTAAGGTTCGCTTTATTGTTTGTAAGCTGACACGATTAACACGGTTCGTAAAATTTCAGGGGTTTCCCAAAATGTTATAGTACTACAATGTTTAACTCCGTCTTCATTCCAGGCGGTGACGCAGCGATAAACCAGTTTCCTTGGTTGGCTCTAATAGAGCACAACGAAGGAAGAATCACCTGCACGGGAGTTCTGATCAGCGCCCGACATGTGTTAACAGCTGCCCAGTGCCTGTACCACGCTCCGTAAGTCACCACCTGAGAGTTATTAGATTAATGCAGAGGTCGGCAACCTTTCGGCAGGCGAGGGCCACATCGTTAAGAAATTACATGTAAGCGGGCCTCACTAATAAAAATAATTATTTGATAGGTATAATAGGTGTCCAGTTCTCACCTATATTATATTTAGTTTGTTGTTCACTATGATTATTGCCAAACTCCTCCGAAACGGCTTGACCAAGCCTTATGAAAGATTTTGTGCACTTGGGTAGGTCTGAGAATGAGTTGTAAACTATTTTTTAAACTCCAAATGATAAGGGTGACCCTCGCGGACGCAATCGCAGGATTTAGCTAGTTTTACTATAAGGTACACCACATTGTAGTAAAAGTAGCAATACCGACAAAGCGAAGTCACGACGGCTTTATGTGTTTTATTAATTGGCAAATATAAAAATATCGGTGTAAAAAGGATTAAAAATTTTAACATAAATTTAAATAAAGCATATGGTCCGCAAATCTAAAATTTGTGACCGAATTTCGACCAGCCGGCAATCTCTAGTACAATTAATTTTACAATACTATTGGTTTCAGGAAAAACGTTCGATTAGGCGAATTCAACAAGACCAACTCGGGCCCGGACTGCGTCAACGTAAATGGCAAGCGGGTCTGCAACGGCGGCGCCATCACCGTCCCCATAGAGTCGGTGGTCTCGCACCCTGAGTTCACGCGCCCCAACTACCAGGGTCACGACATCGCAGTCATCAAACTCGCGCGCAGAGTGCCATTCAATGGTGAGCACTTTGATGAGGTGACACTAATTCTAATTCAAAAGATGCTGTCATTTCCAAATGCTGGTCAATTGGCATTTGGCAGAACCTGTCAACAGCTCTGGGGTTGTGGCTTTGATTCTCCCTTCGCTATTTATAATAGATATTACACATTACAGCTAAAAGCTGCGATATCGTGTGTCTTTTTTGTTTCAAAAAGAATATTAGGAATATTTCTGTGGTGTGCCTAACATTTTCATTATCTCCATTAAGCTTTATTTCAGAGCTTCTGTTGGAGTGTGTGTGTGGAGTGTGAGTGTGGAGTGGTCACAAAAGTTTTTCTAAAGTTGAACTATCAACTCTATTATAGATTATCTATTTTACACAATGGTACAGAATCGTAGAGCGTATTATAAAGTACTGCTAAGAGTTGAGTCGCTCCAGCTTTGTACCTCATAGTTGACATGCAAAAATGTAATTTAAACACAGTTACATATGTAAGAACTATTCTTAAAAGAGTTTCTTGCCGATTCAAAAGAGTTTGTTTACATGAATAAAATATCATTTGAATCGTTTTCAGAATTCATCCGGCCCATATGTCTACCAACTTCGGATATAACCACTTCAGCGCCCGAGAACTTGCGGCTCATCAATGCCGGCTGGGGAAGTCAGCCCAAGAGTAATCAGGAAGATGACGTCGTGAAACACTACGTAGAACTGCCTTATGTGCCGCTGGAGGTAAATTATTTTAATGAATCAATATATTATTTTCAATAGGTTAAAAAAATAATTTATGTAATGTAGACGTTTCAGTCACGGCATCCCCATAACGATATTGAGGCGCGGGGGCCTCTTTTTAGTCATTTCTGTCATTTATCAATATAAATAATGAAGATAGAGTTTCAAAAAATTTTACTTTATTTTAAGAAATTATCTCCTCTTCTCGGTGGTCGCTAGATTTAAAATATCTTAAATAATTTTTAAGATATAAGTAAAAAATCAAACCACTTTTTTAAATTGTTTATTAAATATTTTTTAAAGAGTTGTCTATTGTTACAAATACGTTTCAAAAGTTTGTTTACCTAGAGATTCATTGACTGACCCTAGATTCCGAGCTATTGACATTTTTACGTTTTACGCCACTCCTTTAAGAATAATGTGCACAAAGGAAACTTATCTTTTTATTAGATCTCTTTCTAAATCCCATAAAAAAACTAAATGAATTATGCGAGTTAGGGGGAAAAACTATTATAATATTCTTATACGGATACCTTATGATGTTATAATTTTATCACGGATTTAAAGGGTTTAATGAACTGATTTGTGTTCTGTATATGAACTCAAAGATCGACCAGACTCACTACGCAAGGAATAATGTCTTTCTTGTTATAAAACAAGTTAAATAATTGTTATTTTTCGAAATTAAAATTTGAAAATATGATATACATATACCAAGCGATATTTCACATTGATGTTGTAATCTTTTTGTTTCGTTTTCATCCAAACAGATTATGATACAGCGATGAATTGTTTCCAACATAACACTTGCGAATAAGTTTAAGTTTGTCTTCATCGACAAAATATATATCAATTATTGTTAACTAAGAAATGAAAAGCATAATTTGGTCTGAATTTCTTCTTACAGTTTATTCTACCTAGCGTTATCCCGGTGTAGTATCAGTGTCCCGCTTAAAAGGCGGATGCGGCTTTGGGTCGGGTTAAGATGACTGACTGCCGTGTGACGTCATCCCCGGAACTTCCGCAATGTTTGCAACGATTAATATCACTCAGTCACATTAATCGGGATCCATTGTTTTACGTGCCCTCTGAAAAACGTAGAAGGTCGGATATTTTAAACCTTAGAATATGTAAAAACTTCTTAAGCTAGCGATCGACCCTAATGTCGAACACTGATTAAGTTACAACCTGCTCAAAATACGAATTTCTTCTTACAGCAATGTCAACAAATCTATCGTACCCAGCTGAAGCAGCTGTCGCATAAGATCGGAGAGAGTCACATTTGCGCGGGAGGTGAGAAGGGCTTAGACTCGTGCCGAGGAGACGGCGGAGGACCTCTGATGCACGAAGACGACGGACGGTACACCCTTGTGGGCATCGTGAGTTTTGGACCAGCGCCGTGCGGAAGGGAGGGAGTGCCGAGCGTTTACACCAAGGTTCACCCGTATCTTACCTGGATACGTAGCTTAACATCCTCTTAGGGCATTTACTTTAATCGACACCCTTTCGTAATAATTAGAATTTATGCATGGGAAGTGATAACTTTTAAAATGTAAATAAAAACAATAAATATATCAACACCGAATTGTTACTATTATCATTTATTAACGACCCGCCCCGGCTTGGCACGGTAAGCGCTTTCAATAATATGTGTTTTAATTTTTAGGAAAAATGTAATACAAGGTTGCCAAAAACATATTTGTGAATCTGATGCCTATTATATTTCATAGAATCCGTGAGAATAATCTGGTCATTTGATTTAAATTTTAAAATAATTACATTTTATTAATAGATACCTAAACCACTAGGAAATGAAACCAATTGGGAATGGATTATTGAAGACTGCATTGCAGTGCATTGAGGTACGTCGAAAAGTCAGTGTAGAGCTGTGCTTTGTTGGCGGGTTCCGGGTGTGGCTTTCGGGTTGCACCGATTTTTCTTCCTATTTATTCGCAGATGTAAACAAAGACGATTAGTTTTCCATGAATGCATTGCAATTCTTGAAGTTAAGGTCCCACACAAAGAATCATTGCTGATATGCTAAATGAACATCTGATAACTCTCAGGTTCGCTCCAAAAAGGTATCATCAGTCCAGCGGGCATGCAAAGAGACTACAAAATGGTGGAGAAACGTGCACTTTAGAGCTACAAAATCGATTGATCGCTCTCGCAATTTTTAAAAAGCACACCACACTGGCAAGAATAGCACCTGTAAATGACAAGAGGGGGCACCCTCAGTAAGCGAACAATAAACAGAAGAATGCAGGAATGGTATGTGCATACGAGTGCGCCTGGACTTTCCTGGACCTGTACTGTCCAGAATTTTCCTGGGGTCATCAAGTATACGATTTTCCTGCAAACGTTCATAACAGACTAGTGAGCAGTGAGTTAAAGCTCTGAGGACAGACGAGTGTCGAGTGTACATCATTACGATGTTAATCAGTACATCAGTACGAATAATTGGTGAATTTTCACTGTGGGTCAATAAGACCTTGCAAAGGGATCAGTTCAAACGCTCCTACAGCGTTGGTTCAAATCGAAAATGATCTGAAAAAACTCAAATATGTCAAAGATATCTTTAAGGATTAAGTGAAGACATACGGGTTATAACCGAAGCGGTTTACCGAATTTAGTTCTAGTGCAAGATATTGCACGACCTAACCCTTCATTTTGGGTAAAAAAATACCTTTTGGAGGGAACAATAGAAAATTTAGTATGTTGGTCACTGCATAAAGCTCAGTCTGGCATCCTATAGAACAGATCTGAGACATCCTAAAAAGTGGCAGAGAATCTAGGCACAACCCTCCAGAGCCCTTTGTCACTTTGAAACTACTATGGTGACCATCTGAAAGAAAATGGCTCAAGAGCTCATTTTAAGTATTGCTGTCCTGTTTGCCTGCAGACTCTTGTTGGAACCAGGAGTGCTTATGTTCATAAAAAACCTTGGTCACGCTTGGGCGACATTACATATATACACATTATATATGTATATGTTTGTATAGATATAAATTTAAAAATCTCATGTGCGTCATCAAAATTAGTTTGGTTTTTTCGGGATCACCTTAATTAAGTATTTTTATGTAGCGCATATACTAGAAACCTGTATCTTACGTACTCAGTGAACTTGAGTAATACATACCAAAGGCGCGCTTCACACTAGCCGCGTCAAACGCATTTGTGAGGTTCTTGTCAAAATATGTTTGACGGTGTCGTATCCGTCTGTCCTATCATTACAGGTTGCGAAATTATCCATTGAAAGACCTTAAGTAATATTTCAAAATTTGTATC
>JANCMC010045632.1:0-24758 GCA_024363005.1 Charaxes varanes
CTTCTATAATGTTACCGTTAGTTATTATTAATTAGCTATGTCCGGGATTTCGTCCGCGGAAAATTAGTTTAAAAAAATTGATTCTATTTTAGCCTGATGATATATGGCTTATAGCCTTCCCCGATAAATGGGCTATCTAACACTAAAAGAATTTTTCAAATCGGACCAGTAGGTCCTGAGATTAGCTCGTTAAAGAACACAATCAAACTCTTCAGCTTTATATATAGAAAGGGATTTAAATTGTGGCCATTAGAATCTATAGTAATATTAGTATAGATTTTATTGGCGGAAAAAGTAAATCCGCACATATGCCTAAATCAAATGCTCTAAAGAGCCAATAAAATACACACATACATACATCCAAATAGGTCAATAAATGTTTATGAAATACTCCCGGAAAGGTAATTTAATATTACAGTGAACACGAAAAACGCATCACATAATCCTATCAAGTTGAGTGTTTGTTTTGGTGTGACTCTCCGCTATGCCACTCCGTACGTTGATAGCTATCAATTTAATTTAGAAGGATAATACGTGTATATTTTACGGTGTTAAATTGATATTTAACACTGTATAGGTCAAATTTTATAATATAGTATATAAAGGTCAAATTAATTCAAGTTAAATGAAGAAAATGATTTGTTAAATTAAATAAAGTTTTATTTATATAAGTGAATGATAATTTAAAATAAAGTGGCGCAGAGACACAAGACACGGTTACATAGGAAAGTTCTTTCTGTTCATATTATAGAAGTTAGACATGGCCGGACGTACGGACGTACGTCCTGAGCGAAACTAGAACTTTAAAAAAAAACATATATTTTAATATGGGATTTAAATGTCATTTCCTATCCGGTGAATAATGTCTCGTATAATCTCATATTTAAAAAATGTATTATTTTATATTAAAAAAATAAAAACATTTTACAAAAAAAATGCTCTCATGTGCGATTTCACTAAACCTGAGTGTATAACTTGTACCTATACGAAATTCCCGGGCTACAGGTTTTAGGTGGCTATTTTAAAATTCAGATGCAAAATTTTAACCACTAACGAAGCAAATTAAATAAAAAAGCTACAAGAAAAGGGTTATTATTCAATAAATTGCAATTAGTCATCCAAAAGGGATCCGAAAGCGGAATAAAATTTAGATAGAATTAAATCCGAATATTGAAAAAGGACTGTAGAAATAACGGTTAACGAAGTCTATTGCCTTCAAGGTTGTGCATTGCAAAATACGATTGTCTTTTCCGTTTCCGTATTGAAAATCAACACATTTTTCAATACTGATCAGGCTCCTTTAGGCTCCTACCTCACCGAGACGCCATGGCGACGCCGCCAGCTGCGTAGCCACGGATGTCTGCTGTTGTCAAATGAGTAACCATTAGTAATCGTGGCTATCCTTCTAATTTTGCGACGTTGCCAAACCGTGGCCAAGTGTCCTAATTTTTTCGGATTGTTCGGATACGTAACCGGTGAAGTAGCCATGGCGTCTCAGTGAGTTAGGGCTCGAATATTTTTTTTACGCATTAACAATGTTTATGCAATATTTAGACATTCAAACGGAGGCTTTTCCCGGAACCCTTGCGAGATAAGGGATCATAATAAATGACATGACACCAATTTAAAATTTAATTTTACGATTTTGAACTCCTTCTCCATTCCTGGTGTGACATCACATAATCAAGAAAGCCACGGTTTCTTTTAATTATTTTGCGTATATTAATATAATAGCTGGTCCGTTGGCGCAGTGGGCAGTGACCCTGCCTTCTGCTTCGGGGGTCGTGGGTTCGATTCCCACCTCGAGCCTGGATGTTTATCCATATGTATGTATTTATATATTTCTAAAAAAAATATTATGTGATGTGGGTGGTATTTGGATCTGAGGCGGGTAGTGCGATGGAGAAATTTGGATGGTGGAATCAGTTTAAATAACTCTTCAGAGCACTCTCCGTTATATAGACGATAGAACACACAGAGAGACCCCACGTCTCTGCGAAGCTCCAGTGGTTCTAGTCTGCCTGTTAGGATTTGATCGTCAACAATTCGAACTGCTCGTCGTTGGATTCGGTCAAACGGAAGTAATTGATAAGGTTAATAGATAGATAGCAGTTTCCATACCATAGGTTCAGCCATGACAGCTTCCATCTTCCTTTCAGCTTGGACGGTGAATTCAGTGAAGAGAAGGCGCATTACAAACTCCCCAGGTCTTAAATCTGAGTCGGATGTCGGCACGACAGCGCCTTTGTTAGGGCCCCAGGGCAACATTGAGCCTGTAAAGAGACGAATTTCTAGCGTTCAGGCATTTCTTGCAATCCAGGTGTATAATAAAGAAATCATACAAAGATAAAATATATCCTTACTAATAGGGAACCTATAATTTTCTCGACATATTGTTCCTGACAAACCATGATTTTGTTTTAAGAGCGTGTAAGGCACGCTTTTATAGGAGGTTTCTGTATCTGATACGCGTTAAAGATATTTGTATAATAACTTCAAAAGTTGCTCTCCAATTTTGCTCAAAATAATTTTTCTAGTGAGATTATAGCATTATTATTTAGCAGCTATTGCCATGGACAATGTCAAATCTCTACATCGAATAGTTCGGAAATTCTGTAAGGCCGGACAGATGGACTGGCGGACAGTGCAAAACTATAAGAGTTCTTCGTAAGATAACAGAGCCCTAAAAACCTACCTCTTGTAGAAACTAAAGATGCCAGAGTGCTGCCAACAGCACGGACGTCAACAGTTGGGCCCAGAGTCTTGTCTTGTGAACTCTGCGCCATCTCGGATGAACTGGCCTCACTGATATTGGTTAGTACACAATCTGGTGCATCAGGACGCGGGGGCTCGGACAATACACTGCCATCCGATTCTGTTTCACTTGATACCATTGATGATGGAGCCTCTTCAGTTCCAGATGCTATAAGGAATACAATAGAACAATTATTAATTTTATACAACCCATAAGCTTACGGTTTTTTGTAAGTCAATTAAAGTCCTTTAGTTTAAAAATTACAAGTGAATATTGTCACATTTCACATTATGTTAATACATTTTTATTATGCTACAAAACTTAAAGTACAGGTATTCAGTAGAGTGGATTCAATGTGAACATGAAAAGTAGTCCATAAAAAGTTAATTGATACTACAAATAATTCAACTGGAAAAATAGATTTATATGAAACTAATTTTACTTCACTTTGAAGCATAAAAAAGAAACCGTTTTTAACACTGAGAAGTTTTTAAAATCGTCAATGCTTTTTCATCTTGTTATTGTTAATGATATGTAGCAGCAGAAACATAAAAGCTGTGATATGTTTGATGATTTTTAGTGAATGAAGTATCAAAGAACAAGCTCATACAAACCTGTTGCATCGTCAGGCTGGCCGTCCGATGGTATTGTGCTGAACGAGTCTGATTCCTCAGAGGTCATCATTTTTAAAAAAGCAACTATGTATCTGCTAGAATGGGACTATGGTGGGTTGTGATTATGTCACTAAAATAGAAAAATATAAATCACACAGAACTAAACACTAAAAAAACTTAGCAAAATACAGGAAGAATGGTTTAAAAAAAAGTATTAAGATATAGTCAGTTAACGAAAACCAGACATTTACAAAGATGATAAATTAATCGTAATTTGGCTATATCCTAATAAATGCGATGATTGACATGATTATTGTGTTAAATAGCAAAAACATTTATAAAAATGCAACATGATTAATTTAAAATTAAAGTGTCTTTCATATCAAAAGCTTATATTATAAATAGATTCACCTTTGACAACATTATCAAGCAAAATCCCAGACTGCAACATTCTTCCTAGAAACAATAATTTGATTAGTTTTCATTATTTCCTGTTACATAAATATAAATTATACCTAAAATTAAGCATAATCATGTTATTTAAGTATCAATTTTGATTGAATTAAATATACAAATAGTACAATACTATCAATATTTTAATACTAGCTTTTTGGCAAAATCAGCAATACAGCCTTCCTTCCATTCTAGAGTTGTGGATCCAATATAATTATGCTTAAGTCTTATGTTACCCATAAAACCAGCATTAATTATTGTTTAATAGTCCTATATATCAGAGTAATTATTTGTTTATTATACAGTCGCTTTCAGCCATATTTTTTAAGAAACATACTTTCGCTATATCTCAGCAAATTATTATATCACATTATATAATTCGCAATTAATGTCTTAAAAAATTTAATACAACTTCATATTGTGATCATCTATTTATTAATATGTGAAGCAAAAACTTTTGGTACTATTTTACCAAATTTGTACAGATGGAGGAATATGAAATTTGACACAATTATAGTTTATATAGAAGAGGATATACAAATGTCAATTTTTTTATAATAAATGCATTATAAAAATATTTAATAGTTAAAATAAAATCTCACACACACCAATGCCAAATGTACACATTTTACTATATGTATACATTTTACTATAAGATGATATGAAAGCACGATCATGACAACCATATGCATATTAACTGTCAAATATACCTAACAATGCAGTTGTACAAAGAAATAAAATTTTGGTAATAGTTTTAAATAAGCAAACCCAATCATTTGTGGCCAAATTTCAACCAGCCAGTGATCTCTTTTTATTATAAAATAATACTTAATATTATCAGATCTATTATTCTCTTGCTATACACCTAGTAATATACATCTTTAAGAACTAACTTAGAGCCTCATTGTTTCAGTATTATTAATATCAGTAGCCTCATTCAATAGTTATATTGCTATTGGGGCAGCATAAAATCTTTGTGATGCTTGGTCCAACCCCCTACCATATTGAATTATTAATACGGCCATCCAACACATGTTTTAAGCTTAGTTGTTTTAATAAAACCTAATGTGCCACTAGAACTTAAAGGAGTTATTGAACTTTTTCCAGCATATTGCTGCAAACTAAGGGCTATAACCCTTTTAAGCTAACAATAAGAGTTAGATTTATCTACAGATTTGCTGGATGGATATTCTTGAGTGTGAAAATTGTTCTCTAACATGTATCATTTGTTTTCCATGAAAAAGGCCTAAGCTATAATATGTCAACACTGATACACACTCTACTGTATCCCTTGATAATGTTATATAATATTTGTTCACCTTTACAATCTAGTAAGGGTCGACAAATATTAAACACTATGACTATGAGACACAGATATATCTTATATCAGTGTCCCATAGTCACAGTATTTTAGAGATTGACAAGCCTGGACATGAAAATTGCACTTTTACTATTTACTGTTGACATATTTCCTTAATTTTTTAGGTATCCAAAATACCATTTAACATTTAGACATAATTTTTTTAGCATTTCATGGGTTTAGTGCGGGTGAAAGGAATCCAATCAGTGTCTTACAACTCAGGTGTAAGTTTGAGAGCTCTCTTTAATATATGAACTTGAATTCATTTTAAGTAAAAGCCCTGTATTGCGTTAGCCTATTCTTTCACATCAATGTACTAACAACATTTACAATTTCATGATGTCATCTTATAGCACTATTTACTTTCATTTAAATAAAAAAGCCTTAAATAAGATATTTTCAGGTGTAAGTTTGAGAGCTCTCTTTAATATATGAACTTGAATTCATTTTAAGTAAAAGCCCTGTATTGCGTTAGCCTATTCTTTCACATCAATGTACTAACAACATTTACAATTTCATGATGTCATCTTATAGCACTATTTACTTTAATTTAAATAAAAAAGCCTTAAATAAGATATTTTCGCAAAAATGAATATAATTCATTATTTATTCTTTAAAAAATGTTTTTTTAATATAGTATAATATAATAGCGTTAATTCATTTTAATGGGGTTTCCATAACAATTTCAAGTGTCCACAATTTTACAGTACTTTTCAAAACTACTTTTAACTTTTAATTTTGATATAAAGTAGAACATATTGAATTGTTTATTTGTTTTATGAGTGAAACTGAACTATTTTTGAAATGAAATTTAATCACTTTTATTAACATTTAGGACTTATTTCTTGTCCATGCAAAAGTAATAACATTTTTATTGATACTGCTTTCCAGTTACACTTTCAGTTATAGTACTTAACTTTATATTTATAATATTCTTTACTTCTTTATTTATAAATTTATCATATTTCTTCACAAGGACATCGGCTAATATATGACATCTATAGCACTATGAATTTGATTGTTATAAGATTCAGATGATAGTTACTAAAGACACTTAGAAAGCTAATAAGAATAAATAAAGAATTGCAGTATAATAATGAAAGTAACATGTGTATATTTAGCTTACCTTTATCAGATCATATTTCACATCCTAGGCATTGAGCTATTCAGTGTTAAACAAAAAATGCTTTGTACTGTCATAAAATTTCATGATTACTAATAAATTTATTAAAATGTACTAAATATAGGTATGAATATATATATATTTTTAAAACCATTACTTTCTTTTCATTTTCGATAAATCATAAAACGAAATTTTCTGTCACCAATAATTAGTTTTTCTATTCACAACTCCCCAAAAATCTAATAATAAAGAGATAATAAGCATATCAATAATGTTTAAAAAAAAATTGGTAACTGTAATATCGATAATAAGAAACTTTGGAGTATAAGTATATCTAAGAGTTGAGGTATTAACGGCAATAAATAAATAATAATGCCAAAATAAGTAATAAAATAAGCTAAAAATACGATTGAAATACCTATTTTTTAGTCCGTAACTCTTGCCGCTGTAACGCGCAAATGTACCATTTTGTCTTCTATACTAACGAACATCCAATATTTTTAATAATTGGATGTCAATTTATTTAAAAGATGGTAATTTTAACAAGTTAGTTTTTAAACAAAATCTAAAAACTGTTCGATATGGTAGAAGATAGATGATCGCATTTATCTTTGACATATCATCTTATGCTACCAAATTATGTAAACCCATAATATTAGGAAGTTTAAGCGATTGCTTGACTATATAAAATTATTCGGTTTATATTGTCTATGCACACCTTAACTTACGTTTCGTTTTATCATTTTCATAATAAAGGAAATGTCTGTCAAACATTCCTTTTCTAGAAAAAAAACTTAAAGGGGACGGACATATTAAGAACGAGGACGTTAACTTGTATGTTTTTGTATATTATATTTTATATGCTTCCAAAACATCTTAGCACAATGCATTTGCGGTTTTTTCGTCATAAACTCACGCTCATATTTAATTCTAAAGCGGACGCCCTATAACAGCTCTATTTAAATGAACATTTATTTGATCACGTAGTGTAACCGAGAACTATAAGGTAGTTGTGCAAAGTTATGTAGAAATTTGTAGAAAAATTTGCAAAAAGCTGGCGCTAGTTATATTTAAATACTTGTTTGGTCATTCAGTATATCGACGAATGTTGAGTGCTATAGGTTTTTACAAAGTTTGTATTTTTCCATGCCGTTTCGGTAATTTGAGACCACTTGGGATATAGTAAAGCATTAAAAGTTGACATATATAGAAGGAAGAATGCAATGTTTGGTTTGCATGCATCTACACTATTAAAAATTTAGTAGCTCGCGTTATGTCAAGTATGTTGACTGAATTTATTTGAAATGAAATGATAGATGAATGGTTTCCTGAGATGTTTTCATTTGTTCATAATTTAACGAATTATCTTTAATGTGATAATGATAATTTGTTAAATTAAAAGAGCCGGACCTACCAAAAAAATAATAATAAACAGGGCAAGGGGAGCGTTATAATTGGATCTTGGTCAATTCTGAAATTTATCTCGAGCTGGCACTGCGTATCTAACGCTAAAAGTCAAAATAATAGTGAAAATTTACCTCGTAGGCATGATAAAATAAAAAAAATGATCTCATTATGTAATATAAATAAAATAAGTACATGGAAAAAAATTAAGGCAAAAAAACTAGCTGCACTCCGTGAAAAACTTCTGCGTGATTTTGTTAAATTTTAAGGATTTTTACTTTTGTGAAGTACCCTAATTATTCTTTTAATAGTAAGGTTGCTTTTTATTTCGGGTTGCAGCATTACACCGATTTTCCCTCGTAATAATTCGCGGATTAAAGCAAAGTAGTTTAGTTTTTCATGCATCAAACATATCAGTTAAAGTTCGTAACATTATACTAAATCCAATATAGTTTTTTCGATTGTTTTTACATCATTATACGTTTTAGTTTATGCTGAATGAAAGGCAATAACATATTAAATGTTCCTTCGCTTCTTAATCGTAGCATTAACCCGGTCTAGTACTAGAGTCCGCTTAAATTGCAGATGATGTGGCTGTGGGGCGAGTTGAGCTGACTGACTTCTTTACCCCCTCCCCTTAAACCTCACAATCTCTGCAATCTACATATCATATGTATTTATTCTATCTTCATAAATTTCAAGGATACGATTGATTAAGGTTTTATAAAATTAATTTTGTTGCCAGAAAGAGCCTTAATTAAAATGAATACGATTCGACACTTTACAATTTTTCAAATTATTAATAACTTATGTTACGTATAAGAAGATCTTCCTACGTCTCTTGTTATGTGCAGCCACTCTCGCATCTTATGACTTGAACCACCAGCAATTTTAGCGCCAGCGCTAGCAGGACGCACCAGTACGCGGTTGGAATTTAAACCTGGAACAGAATGGAATTAGGGATTAGTATTATATAAATGGGGTCGTTAGGTTATATGGATAACTGTATGGCTCTACGTGCGAGCGTTTGTGCGACGGGAGACGGCGCCAGTGTGTCAAAGTCAAAATTTAATTGCATTAACTACTTACTTTTGCAAGGCGCGTAATCTACTTTTCTTTCAACTACATCGCTATCTATTTACATTTTGTAACTTTTCTTGCTAAATATATGAGTATCCAAGTTTTAGAATGGTATAAAATGAGCGGCATTTGTTTTTATTCAGTTTTCATTCAGCCAATTTTTGTTTTCGGCCAGTATCTTTTTGATCCAACACATTTTATATGAAACTTAATGGGTGACATTGAACCTCTGTGGTAAATAACAGAGCATTAATGAATAACAGCACAACAGTGAAATGTCATACGACATTTCTGCACCGTTTTGGGTTCTAAGCAGAAAATACGTCATTTGTAATCGGTTTGCCCAATAACAAGTCGGAAATATAACCCCACACTTTTGAGGAGGGTATTCGTTTCGTTATATGTTGTACTAGTTGTGCCCGCGACTCCGCCCGCGAATAATTCGGTAATAAAAAATAGAATAAATTTTAGCGTGATGATATATATAGCCTTCCTCGATAAATGGGCTGTCTAACACTGAAAGAATTTTTCAAAACGGACCAGTTCCTGAGATGTCGAAATTTTAATAAAAATTTTTGTTCTGTGTTATATCTTTTATAATAATTCTTGTTTCATTTACGTGCGTGCAATAAACGATTTATCTATCTTATTATCTAATCTTCTTCAAAAAAACTAGTAGTCTAGAAGTGGTCGAGCATGTCAAGTAGAAAATAGAGAACGGTTTTAGCATATAGTGGTTAAAAGTCATATTTACTTTCTTCAAATTTCTCTCATAACAAAATCTGGTTTAGAATTTACTCAGTACGCGTGCTAAATACAAAAACACAATGTCGTAAGTGAGATCTATTTTATTACAGGTAATTATTATTAACCGACTTTAAATAAAACGAAGTTTCCTATTTTTTTAATTTTTTTTTTGCTGGGAAATGATTTTACGCACTGACCCACTTGCAATTGATCCCATAAGCTAGGAACATTTGCGTACGGGACTGTGGGACTTGCTAACTCTTCTTGACCCGCCAAAACGCAGCGTGCCCGTTATCGTCCACTAAATAGGCCACTAGAGGCGCGCTGGCACATACTTCTCTGATGCCCAGGATGAAATCTTGCCTAGAATGAACCTATTCACTCTTGCCTTAAAGATACCCATGTTGTAGTGGTCTGGGAACACAGACGCCGGGATTTTTTTTATTTTAATTAATAGAATCAGGCGTTACTTTGCGGACGCTGAATTAAATTACTTCTATTCGCGGACTTAAGCGAAGCAATTTTATCTTTCACCAAATTATTGATTTTGGTCTGCGTAAAATATATTGAAAGACATGCTGTACGTCGCGATTACGTCCGCATTATTTCAGTGATTTTGTTAAATTTTGAGGTTTTTTATTATTTTGTGCGGAACCCTTGTTATTTTTCTAAACTGAAAGAAGCCTATGTATTTCCTTGTAAAATTAGCTATTAGCCAGTGAAATTCCCATTGAAATCGGCAGAGCAGTTTCAGAGGTTACCCGGAAAAACAGGCAGACAGACCGACAGACAGAAAGTCCGACAGACCGACAGACAGAACGAGAGACAGTCAGACGAAATTGTTTTAATTTGCGCTTTCATTAAAATTTTCGTGTATATAGTAATATGCAATTAGTAAAAAAATTTAATTTGACGTTAGAAACAGACATTTCAATTTGAATTATATGTCTATAGATATCGATATATAGAATGAATATGCTCCTCCATATAATGCATTGAATTATGATGGCGTGGAATATTTATAAGTTGTAATTAAAACGAATGTGTCGGTGATTTATTTTAGTTTCAGCATTACGAGCAATTCTTTACACGTGTTGACAACGCATAAAAGTATGAATGGCTATATATCGCATGCCCGTTTTGCATACAGATGTTCATATAATTGAGTAGGTATTTTGTTATTTACTTCCTTTAATTATACAAATTTGCATTCGCGACTTCGGTCGTGCTGTTCAAAGATACTCTGTCTTCATTTCTGTACCTTTGATGTATTATCTTGTATTCCAAATTTCACGATCACGTGTTTAAAAAATTGAAATTTTTTCTTCTTATGCCGGAGCCAGACGCAGCTCAAAGTGTTTTACATTTTTTGTCCTTGAATTCCACAAAGTTCTACAAAACTTTGTGCAGTTATAGAAAATCCATGACATGATCATTGAAATGAAGATAAGTCTGACTTGACCTTAGCGTGGCAAACCAATTTCTTGGTCGACTGTACACGAAAGATCAACTAACTCGAAATCTCGAAAAACACGTGACGTTCAGGGATAAAATTTGGCAGTTCAGTTCAGGTAGTTTATATGGTAGACATCCGCTAAAAACGGATTTTTCGATAGGGCCGGAAAAAGGGTTTTCACAAGTTTAATTTTATGCGGACAAATTCGCGGGAAAAGGCTAGTAAACAAATAGAAGCAGCTTTAATTACAAACTAGTGTTTAGTGACAGTTGTTCCAGTTCGAACAGTTGATTAGTGTCCGTGAAAATAAAACGATCACGGCAACGATTGGAGACGCGGTGTGCAAGTTTCCGGTCAATATCCGGGCCCATTATTTATGCTGGATCGCCCAAAACATACAAAAATGTGCCCCCCCCCCATCCTTCTAGTCAAAAACCCGCCATTCGTCACGGGCACATTTCACAATGCTTATTGTTTCGCCCAGTTTGCTCACCGTTTTATTGTTAGTAGAGACTGCTTGGCAGTCGAAATTCGGCTACAAATCTTTAGATTTGCCTACTGTATACAGCCATAAACAAAATTTCAATTCTTTGTTGAACAATATACTTATATTTGACATAAAAGTACGAACGTTCGTCGTGGCTACGCTTTGACACAATCTCATAGTAAATAAATAAATAAATAAAAAAAATAAATAAAAATAGCTTTATTCAGTATCTTAACTTCATAACAACATGTAGCAAGAGCCCCTGCACTAGGCGCCTTCTGGTCGTGCAGATCTCCATGGGCGCCGGTAGGCACTTCGGTGCCTGCTGCCTGCTCGTCTGCCCCCTTGTACCAAAAAAAAAAGTCACTATTAAATAATAATTATTTTTTATAGAATATTTATTTATACTAGAGATGGCCAGTTTTTTGCGTACAATAACATATATTGTTCTATTCACAGAAAAATTTTATTCGACAATTAATATAACATACGGTTGTCGCGATTCCGCGTTGACATCATCCAACACATGTGTTTGTAAATGATGTAAATTATCTGGCATTGCTGTGCGTGTGATTTAATTATAACAATTTTATATACTAATATAGCATACTATAAAGAAAATTAGCATTCGCACATAACACCTTCCTCTATATGAACTACAATTGTGCCAAATTTCACACCCCTCCGACCGCGCAATTTTCGCAAAATGATACCTAAACTTTTCGCTTATATATAAATAGTATAATTAATGAAGGAGGACTTTGTCCATGGACATATGTTTGTTTATTGGTTTGTTACGCTTTAACGCCTTAACTACTCAGGCGATCGTTGAAATTTCGCCTAAGTTTCGATTCGTCAAATGAACTGTAAAGCTGTATAAAGCCGAGATTAACACAGCAATATGGCAACCCCTCACTTTGAGGGGTTATTTGTAAAGAAAGTAATTTCAGCGCCTTATTGAAATGAATTGAGAACCGTAGGTACCCGGTTCGATCCCCGACCCCACTGGGAAATTATCGCACCCACTCCTGGCTCAAGCGTTGCGCTTAATTGGAGGGGAATCGAGAGTATTAGGCATAACAAGAGCGTTACTAAAATTCATTAAAAAAATTGCATAAACGTCAAAGTCAAAGTCAAAATTGTCGTCATATGAATAATTACTATTATTTCTTTAAACCATTATAACATTTGGTGATAAATTTTACGAATTGAAAGCTAAGTTTCCAAGAGTTCTCCACGAAGAAGAGTCCGAAACAAATTCAGTCGGATAACTTTTTTTTCATCATATCTTGTATGTATATACGTTGTATATACTAGAAATAAAAGAGCCTTCTCATTATTCAAGGGCCAGCAATGCATCTGCGAACCTTCTGGTGTTGCAGTTGTCCACGGGCGTCTGTATTCACTCAAGTGAACCGCCTGCCCGTTCACTCATGTATCGCAAAACTAGTGACTTAGACTAATCTATGTGAAGGCCCACACAAAAATTTGGGAACTTTTGAACTTGTCAAAAGAAAGAGTTCAAGGAATAACACAGACGTACAAAGGAAATTTATATTTTAACATAATTAATAAGAAGTAATCCGGACGAAGACTGGATGTATACTAATTGATGCTGCTTTTATTAATTACAAGGGATAAATTAGAGAGACGTTTAAATATCACTGTAATCAATTCACATACTGGTATTAATTATATGAGATCGTCGCCAAGTCCTTATTTACTTTTTATATAGACTAGCTAACGCCTCCGACTGCGCTTGAATCTTAATATATATAAATCGTAAATTTTATCTCCAAATTATTAAACAATGACTTACAAAAATAATGTTATACATATGACGTGCTTTCAAAAAAGTGTATATGAATACACGATTTTGACTTTGACTTTGTCCGCGATGGACTCCTAAACTGCTTAACCGATTTTAATCAAATTTTCACACCGTGTGCAATACAATCCAACTTAAGAGATGGCATAATTTTGATTTTAATTTATAAAAATCATTGAATTCAGGCGGTCGAAGTCGCGAGTTACAGCTAGTAATTTTAAATTACAAGCTGTATCCCTCGACTTCGTTCGCGGAAACTTGCGAGAGCATTTATATGCTTTAAGCCTCCTTGTCAAATTTCATCCCGTAGTGGATCTGACCAGTTATCGGACAGATAAAGGAAGATACACCACCTGGGAGAAAATCCCCTTGGCTTTCTATCATCATCTGAGCGTCCCAGCTCCTGTAAAAATATTAGACATGCTCAAAATAATTCCAAAAATAAAAAAAATCTTATAAAAAACCGAACTGCACAATTCTACGTTTATGAAAAGTTGTAGGGGCGTTATTCTTAACAAAAAAACCTCCAGACAAAAAGTGCCTCCAATAAAAAAAACACGTAACAAAATATCTTTAAAGAAAAATAGATCAGCACAATTCTATTTTGAAAAATAATAGCGGCGTTATTCTTAAGCAAAATCGTCGAGGAAAAAATGTGCTTTACTACTAAGTGACAGTGAACAAGATAGACTAAACAAAAAAAAAAAAACAAAACAAGTAAAACATTTTTTAATATGTAATTTTTAATAATAGCATGCCGGCAATTATTCACAAAGCATTCGAAATAATTTGAATATCACACCTTAATAAGGAAAAGCATTCGTGAACGAGACGAATTTCCCGAAAGCTTAAAAACTCTGAGAATTTTAATTTTGCCCTTAATGTCGCCTATAAAACGCTGAAATGTCTCTTAACTTTCAACCCGCATTTTAATATATTTGTTTAAAACGAGCGGCAATTTTTAGAGTTCCGCAGTCAATATATTATATTTTGGAATCGTCTTCAGTAATTGTAGTACCATTGCTTCCTTTGCACAGATAACATGAATAATTTAGTGCTCTGAGTTCTATTCCCTGGTGAAGATTTGGTAAAATAACTTTAAGATACTTTGAAGTATTATTGCTTACCTACTACTGGATTTCCGCGGTTATTGGTTTGCAATATTTAATTTACAATAAATTTTGTGTAAATTATTGTAATGTAATATTTAATTAACAGTAAATTATGTTAATTTTAATTAACATAATTTAAATTATACCATGGTAATATAATTTTATTTATATTACCATGATAAATTATTACAATACAATAATTTATCATGGTAAAAAATTGAAAAAAAATCTATGCTATGTTTTAAATTGCACTAGATAACAAATACTAACGAAATTTGATCAAAATCGGTTCAGTAGTTTAGTAGAGATTTATATTTATTGATATGATATAACCCAATACTGACGAACCCGGCAGACGTAGTCTTCCCTAATGTTGATTACAAAAGTCTTGTATGAACGCCATTGTCACAATTCGGCAACTTTTTAATATTCTTTCGAGTTTTTCTTTCTTTCTTTTTATTTAAACCTTCCCTGCAATAAAGGGAATGAAAAAAGAAACAGAATTTAAATCCGTCCAGCGGTTTTCGAGTTTTAACGAGCCTAACAAACAAAGATTGATTATTATTTATATATAGATATGTTAATGTTATATATAGCTACTGTGTACTTACTGTCGGTAAGTCGGTCGGCGGAATAGGGTTCAATTGGCTAACGATCGAGTTTGCAATCAGAACGGATTGATCTGTGTTATCTGATAATAGGGCATCAATTGAACGGTCGAAGAGCACGGGACCGCCACGTGATGACTGACAGCATCGAACAATGATATCGATACAAAAACCCGATTTTAGAATATCGATATCTGAAGAAAAAGGAACGAGTATATGTATAATTGAACTTTACAATTAACTTATAATTTTATCCGCTTGATCGTTGAATATTTCATGTATTGAACAAATTATTAATTTATAAAATTTTCAAGAACGAAATGAAATAATTAAGAAATCACCGTTCGCGTTACACATTCGCCAGCTCGCTTCTTAAGTCAAGCGTGTGTTAAGAAATTTTACACCGGCCCTCCGGTTGTCCCAACAGAAATTATTAGGAATCGCAGTCCAATATACAGAATGCCCCGGGCAACCATTGTTAACGTCCCGGCTTATGATATTCGAGCCAACAGTTCATGTGTAAAGGCAATTTCACACTAACCGGTCATCTGACCAATATATCGTCTTATTTAAGTGCAGTTTAATGTTATTCTCCTTTATTGAAAGCAAAACATTGCCTTCAATACATTGAACTAATCATAATTTAAGAGATCACAGACTCTTATTGAGTCAGTGAATTCACGTATAGTCTTTGTGGGATCAGCTCCGGTTTTTACAAGCCAATAGGATCTTTAAAATAACTTAGCGGGTCGGGAAAGGACTGATTCACTGACATAAAACTTCCAGTTTTCTACGCATATAACCTGGTTGTGAAACAAAAACCGCCATTATTTTCGGTGGCGTGAGGCCAGTAATCCCCAAGTGACAAATTAGGCATGTCGCTCACCGGAGCGAGAGACAGTAAGACGAAATATTACAGTGGGAAAGAAAGGATACCTTCGGACGGTTTCTATTCGTCTCTTGATATTAATTCGTCAAGTTAGACAGCCCTCGTTATCGTGGTTCGAAACAAGGGGATTGCGTTCGAACATTTCTTTTGTTTTACTTCTTTCCATTATCTTCCCACACCTCATAACACAAAGAGTTATGGGTGTGTGTTAGATGGGAGTAGAGTCATTTAATCAAAATCGACAGATTTCGTGAACTAAAAATCACTCTATTTATTTTGTATGGCACTTATAGATAAATGTAAACACACACAGATTCGCGGTGGAAGTCGTGTATTAATACTTTTGATGTTTCGGAAGTATATTTAGTCTATTCTTAGAATATACATCGTAATGAAGCAATTTCTTTAAGTGAGCGTAAAAAATGTGTTCAGATGTGAAGAGGAATGGTGTAGAGTAAATGTGAAATTAGCCAACGGCCGTGTTCCAATAAGGTCCTTTCAGATTTCATTCCATCCTTTCAACAAATGAGCTATAGAAGTTTTGAATACTTTTTATGTATGCCTAATACTTTATTTCGTCACCAACTAAGCGGAAAGCTTATGACAAAATTGGGTGCAATGATAACCATACTGGGTCGAGATTCGAACGGAATTCTTACATATTATTCAAAATCATTTTCCAGTGTCGGGTTCTAGAGGGTTTGACTTGACTTAAAACATTGGTTTTAATGAGAAAACGTCAGACGCTCACAGACTGGACAAACACATTATTCAGTGTACATATTCTTATTACAACCTAGCTGGCTGTACCAAGACCCTCATTTACCCAACGCACGATACTGATAAGGCACGCATGATACGTAAAGCCAGTAATCACATATGGTATTCTAGGAATAGTTTATCTTTCCTTTCACAAATTACTGATCCCATTGTTCTCGTAATTATGCTACGGTGACTTTAAACTAATGACAAAATTGTCTTATGCCGGAGCCGGACATAGCTCAAGTATTTGCACATTTTTCTCCTTGAAGACAACAAAGTTCTACAAAACTTTGCGCGGCTACACACAGTCCCCGGACAAACTACATGATCATTGAAATGAAGCTATGTCCGGCTCCGACATTATCACATGGAATAAATCGAACGTCAACCAAAAAGTCTATTTTCAGTTTAAATTTTACAAGCTTGGTTTCATGTGACAGATTTTCTAATACCGTCTCTGTTTTAATTTTATTGTCCACTATTAAAATAATTTGTTACGTTTATCGCGTATCAGATTCGGAACCACTGCATATAAGCGTGTCTTGACACGCTTTTGGCCATTTTATTTAATCCAGGCTCTTAACGGGTTGTATTACAAATTGCCTGTGCAGTCAGTCAGGATATTCAATTGTACGTCTTAAATATATACAAGCATGGCGAGCTTGGATACAAGAAAACATCAATCGAGCTATGTCATATCAACGGGGGGTTAGTCGGTCGGGGCGTCCCTTTCCGGGACGCTCCAACCCGACATAACCCAGTCCGACCCCCCTCAGGACCGGGTATCTGTATGCAGATTCCCCTGGGACAACAAAAAAAAAAAAAAAAAGGGTCTAATTTACATTCGCAAACATAAATGCATCTTGTTTCTCATTCGGTAAGTCTATTACCGTAAGAACAATCTTCCAATTAAGCACAGTCAGTACTGATGTATCGGGTAGTTAAAATAGTGAATAAAAATAAAAAATTATTAAAAATATTAATTTATGAAATCCCATAATAAATTTAAATATTTGTAGTAAATTGTTGTGTGTAATATATAATAATATACATAACCGGATATATTTTTTCTATTTTTATCCTTTATTTTTATTATCTGTATGTATATACAAGTAGATATACAAATACATAAAGCATTTTTTATACTACTTTTAAACAGCCTATTTCAGTGAAGATAAATGAACGATAAATAATCTGTGAAAGCTGTTAAAGAATACAAAAAAATGTCTACTGCTGAAAAGCTGTCATCAGTCATTCTGTATTCTGTGATCTGTCTGTCTGTGATATTTATTTTTGGAAGTCCGTGAGTGGAGTGAAGCGGATATAATTATATATTTTTGTACGCAAAAACCTTACTTAATTTTACTTGTAATCTCCCATTTCATTAACTTGTGATAGTGTCTATTTAGTGTGAAGTGCTTCTTAGTAAGATTCTTACATTTCTGCTACTATTTTGGACAGTAATCTTTTTTCGTCTTGTGAAATTGCTTTTTTTTTGTTTAAATTGGCAGATCAGATTAGTAACTTCCAAATGTGTAGCAAAAATGAGTAATAGTCTAGTTTCTTTTGATTGCTAATAGAATGTTCCTTTATGGGATTACTTATTCATACAGTATTCGGGTGTGGGCGTCCTAGAACAAATATCTTCATCGAAATTGAAATGTGGCGAAAGTCATTGAAAGCTAAAATTGTTTTTAGGAATCATGGTAATATACCTTGATCACGATGTCTGTTGAAAATTGCTTAGTCAAAGCAATATACTCCTTCAAGGGTAAAAACAATGATGAACTGTGTTTTAAAAAAGGTGATGTTATAACTGTCACGCAAAAAGAAGAAGGCGGTTGGTGGGAGGGAACGTTGGGCGAGACCACAGGATGGTTTCCAAGCAATTATGTTACTGAATATAAAGGTAAATACTATATTGTTTTAAGTTATTAATGTTTTATGGAAGTTGTGGGTGAGATTTGACCCCAGAAAGAGGTAAGTGGATCAAAAAGGTTCCACATTGGGAGGCCTTTTCCCAGCTATGGGACTAAATAGGGTAATTAAAAAAATATGTTTTATAGAACTCTATGTTGACTGTAGACATAACTTTGATATCTTTATTAATTTAATGTAAAGAATTAATAAATATGTGGTTGTATTCCTTGTTATTAAAGAAATGGCTTTACGTTTTTACTTCCAATTAATGGAAATTTAGTATTATTTTTGGGTATGGTGTCTGAAAAATTCCTAATATGATTTATTACATGAAAACACTTAATTAAATTGAAATGAAATTTATTCTATTAGACATTATTTTCATATATTCATCCATCTGTGTCCCTATTGAGCAAAAGTCTCTCTGCCAGTCACAATTGCAGTCTCATCCAAAACAGTCCTGAGCTTCTTTCAACCTGTTAGTTAAGGATTTGTTAAGCTCATCTCTCCATGCATGAGAAACTAAACTACTTTGCTTTAATCTGCGAATGAATACGAGGGAAAATCGGTGTAATGCTGCAACCCGAACTAAAATAGATAATCCTAAAGGTCTGCTAGTCTTCTGGTCGTGCACATATCCATGGGCATCGGTAGGCCCTTAGGTGCCTGCTGCCTGCTCGTTTGCCCCTTGTAACATAAAAAGAAACACACATTCATGCGAAGAGGAGATGAAAATCTGGAGAAGTTAGTCATAGTTGGTAACATAGAGGACAAAAGAGCCAGAGCTCGTTCACCTACTCGATGGACCGACCAAGTTACAGAAGCCACCAAAAAGCGTCTACTAGGCAGTGAGGACGCCAGTAGACCGAAGCCGATGGCGACAGATTGTTCGTTGTGGGATTCCATATGACCGCGATCCTCAGTAATGAGAGACCGACAAGAGACAGAGATATTGCATAGACATGCGAGATCAGTGCCATCCGAAAATCCCCACCTGAACATTTTTTCCCCGCTTCAGCCAATTGAGTCCGAATTCTGTTGAATTTAAAGACCAGACCTGCCAAGGTAATCCACGGCCCAGGCGGAAGATGTTCAGAAGTTAAACTAAAGGTTAATAGTTTATTTATTTATTTTAAAATCCATACCCGCAATGCCGCCTACGTATACTATGGTGGCAACCAATGATAATTGAGTCTCCGTTATTTCAAATGGTATTGGAGACTGCTCAGGGTCCCTTAACTTCGGCAGCATAGGTCCTGTCCAACTCCCACAAAACCCTACTACAAAATTACCAAGGTATACTGAAAAATGGAAATTAAGCAAAACTACATTTTCTCCATTGTATGTATACATTTTTATACCATACACACACATTACATATAACAAACTACTTAGTCAAGCAAAACTTACAATATAGGCAGGAAATAACAATTCTTAAGTTAACCATTTCTTCTTCTTCTTCGTAAGTTAACAATTTCTTCCCCAGGTTCCCGTCGCAACTATATAAATTCATAGGACTATGTGACCACGGACATCTGTTTCTAAGGTAGACAACTTATAGTCTGAGTTATAGATAACAGACGCCTGTTATACACATTTTTTAAATATATAATTAGATACATAATACCCATAATACACACAGACTTGAGGCGGGAATCGAACCCACAACGGAGAACAAATTTTATTTCCAAAACTCAAAATTTTGTTTTTATGTATACTTTTATACCAAGGGCATTGCCAAGGGGGGTCAGGGAGGGGCTACGAACCCCCACTAGAAATTCAAAAAAATATGTGCGATGGCCACGACCTCCTTGGTTACGTAAAATGAATAAATGAATATTTAAAATCACATATACTTACAACACGACGATATTAAGACTTGCTTTTTTATGCCTGTAATCTTAAAAAACATTTTATTTTACAAGACAATTAATAAATCCCTCTTCAATTAAATGTACTTAAAACTGCAATTTCAATAAACTATGCAGTAATAAACTTTTCAATAATAAACATTTGAATACTACATAAAGTATTAATTATGTTAATTGAGAAATACTTTTGCAATCACACATAAAGAAAGTCATAACTCATGCAACTAAGCTAGTTTTGCAATTAACTGGATAATGTCTGGCTATGCATTAATTACTGTATGTATTTGCAGTAAACTAGCTGATGCTCGAGATTTCGCCTGCGTTAGATTGGATGATTTTAAAGAAAGTTTCTATTATTGTGTGCGGTACCCCAATTCTTTTGTTAAAATTGAAATAGCTTGTACTAGTGGATCCCATAGATGTCCTGCTTGGATTAATTACTATTTACTACATCGTACAATATTATTCCCGCTCCCGTTTCCTTTCTCGTTCCCGCCCCCATATCGAGACGTGAGATAGGAGTGTCTCGATATCAGACACAAGTTTGTTCCGACTCTCGGTGACATGTCCCTGGTCTATTACGTATGCAGATGGCAATAACCTTAAGGATTGAAGGCGAAGGGCATCGAGATTGGTAGACATGCGATAAAAAAAAGTATTACATATAATCATTACATATCTTTGAATAGTATAAAACAAAGTCGCCTTCCTTTACTTTTGTACGCGTCGATATTTAAAAAATCCGCAAAGTATCTTAATGCGGTTTTCAACACTAAATAGCATGATTCAAGAGGAAGGTTTAGTTTACAATGTATGCATATTTACATTGCACCTGTACAAAGCTGGGGCGGATTGCTAGTATTATACACATTTTGATTCAATTCTTATCTTTGGTAAAATTTATCTGAGTTCAGTTGATTTCTGCCAACAGTAACTGAAATAAAATTTAGAATCATGATATTTAACATTTAAAAATAATATGCCTATTAATATTTCATTAAACGTGATGTCATAAAATTATTAAAATAAGCCTAACCTTTTATTCGGTAGCCGATATTTAGTTTAAGGACAACTTGTACTGAGTTACTTGAATTTATATATGTTTATATTTTAATATTTAGTTACATAATTTATAACAACGTTACTTATGTTAACGGGAAAGGTAGCATTTGAATATATATGATTCTTACATGATAAGTGCAGCAGCTACGAATGAGCTCATGAATTATACAAGGCAAATTTTACATTAATGTTTACAGAATAAAACAATTTTTGAACAAGCGGATCTTTCCACTATTTTATTTGATGATGATTGTAGTGTTCACTGTTAAGTTGCGTCTTTAGTTGCTATTTCAGTGTCGGCTCTAAGTGTACACACCACGTCTTAATCCCGCGGCAGGTCGACCGAGAATCCTCGTCCCCTCCGCTGCCCGCGTAATGTATCACTCGAGACAACAGAGCAACTATATTATATCTATGTATGTATGCAACATTTTCATACACTACATCGATTTATTTAACAATAAATATTTTTTATTATTTATTTTATTTTAGAAACTGTGAAATAACATAGGAAGTACACAACAAATGGAAACGATGATCCCGCAGAAGTAACAACTGTGTTGCGGTAATCATCGCCTTCCTCCGTAAAAGAAATTTGACAAAATACTTAAGTTATATAAATTAGACTATTTCTATTACTCATTAAATGTGTAGATGTCTGTGTGTGTGTGTTTTTGTATGTATAATATATAATGCCACCCAGCCACTAAACGATGTTATTAACAGTATCGATGTCCTTATGAAGCCCGTTGCGATCACTTTCCGTAATAGGTCAGTTGGAAACAGCGCGGCCATTCATGCGGCAGCGCTTGTTTTTATTCGAGGCGCACACGAGACGAATATTATTGCGGCAATGCAACTAACTGTACGGTTGTTGCTAATGCACCATACGTTTTGGGGTTTTGTTTCAGTGTTTCATTGGCTTTTGTGAGCGCCGGTAGGAAATTGAGGGTACTTTTATGGTATTTAGCAACTTGACCGAAGCGGTAGACGAAAAAAAAACGTAGGGCATTCTATGAAACCGTTTTATAACCCCCGACGCAAGAAAGGGGTGTTATAGGTTAGACAGGTCTGTCTGTGGCATCATAGCTTCCGAACGAATGAAGCGATTTCAATTTTTTTTTGTGTGTTAAAAGGTGACTGTTCTTAGACATGTTTGATGAAAATCGATTGAGCCATTTAAAAGTTGTGGTGGGTGGTAACGAATATATAAGTGTGGAGTATTAAATAAAAATGTTTGATTTGTGTATTACAAAATTGGCTCTTTGAAGAGAGAAGGGTGAGGGGGGGGGGGGTTTACAGCGTATGTGATATTTGGCTGAATTCAATGAACGTGGGGTATCGGGGGTTTTTAAATAGATCGGAAGGGAACCTTTGTAGAGTCTATCTCCTGATGATGCTTCGGTGTCGAAGCGAAACGTGCGTTGAGGCACATCGGAAAGTCATTGTAGTGCTGTGCTCTGATGGCGGATTCGGTGGTGTAGTTTTCGGGTTGCAGCATTGCACCGATATTCCATCATATTCTTTCGGGAATTTAAGCAAAGCACTTTAGTATTTCATGCATGATAATCTTTTTAATTAACTTGATTACCCGCTCGTTTCGTGGCCACACAGGAAGACCTACTAAACTCACCTATAAAGTTCGGTCGGCTACTAAGTTGATCCCATCGAGTTACTTCGCGAAAACATCACATATTTTCTATAAACGACTGTTCCCGTTGTACGGCACAAGATAGATAAAGTAACAAAACCTTTATATATCGGAATCTATCTATATCTCTATGAGATTAACGCATTCGAGTAAACAAACAAACAAACTCTTCAGCTTTATATATCAGTATAGAAACACTGTGTGTTTACTTGAACGCGTTAACCTCAGGAACTACTGGTCCGATTTCAAAAATTATTTCAGTGTTAGAACATTTATCGAGGAAAACTATATATCAAAGAGCATACTCATTTCTAAAAGGCCGGCAACGCATCTGTGGTCCCTCTGGTGTTGCAGTTGTCTATGGGCGTCAGTAGTCACTTGGGTGAAAGCCGGCTGCTCGTTTGCTCCGTATTTCATAAAAAAAATCATCACGCTAAAATTGAATCTAATTTTTTTTACCTATTTTCACGCGAACGAATCCGCGATCACAGCTAGTTATATGGGTGTGTGACTTTAGGCTATATATCATAGGGGGTTTTTAGATACTGCCAGATTAAGGTGTCTAAGAGCACTCGCAAGTTCAATTTTACGCGGACGAAGCCGCGGCAAACAGCTAGTACACTATAAAACATTACACACAATACGATACTTGAAAACAAAAATTCTTCTATGAAACTGTAACAGTGGGCAAATTTATGGCGTGCATTATGGAAATAACAGTGAAAGAGCCCAGTAGAATTGTAGATCCTCATAACATTAAGAAAACGCCTGTTTTTAGATTTCTCGAATCATAAACGGTAAGCTCTTCTTATACTCGACGGTATACCTGAGAGGTACAATATTCAAGCATTATAACCATTACTACAAGCGAAAATGTACTTAAAGTGTTATAACATAGAGCTCAAATTGCAACGTGGTGCTACTGCAAGATATAACTTGAAACAAGTTCAAACAGGTTGTTACCTGTATTTTCGCTTTGTTGTTTGCGTAATATCAGTTTTTGCAATTGTTTTCTTTTATACTTTTCTTTTTTTAAAGATTACTGGTAATTATTTTTTTCACTAAAAATATTACCAGTAAACACGGTACTACCAGGTTCCGTACTACCAAAGGAAAAAGGATCCCGAAGTTCGTTGTCCGTCTGTCTGCCTGTCTGACAACGTTATTTTACTCAGGAACGTGTAGAGTTATAAAGTTGAAATTAATACTAAATACTGACGTCTGCAGTCCCTCGAAACTGTGAAAAAAATCAACCCTCTAATTGTACGCAATCAAAAGATAGTGTACTTCCCGTTGTCCTAGAATCCAGAAATTTCGCAAGAAGCTATACCTTAAAGTACAATTAAAGGAAAAACTCCGATAACCCTAAATTTGTAGTGACAGAAAAAAAAAACTAAGGTGACTTTGTCAAATTAACAAAAAAATTATGAAAAAAAAAATCTTAACAGAACCTGGTGAAGAATTACGTGATGGTACGGAACCTACAGTGCGTGAGTCTAACTCGCACTTGCCCGGTTTACTTTTATTTCAGACAATCAGGACGACTGAGACAACCCTGTTCGTGGAACTTTAAGTC
>JANCMC010045639.1:2961-29070 GCA_024363005.1 Charaxes varanes
CTGTCTTACCTTTGAAAAAACTAAACTACTTTGCTTTAATCCGCTAATGATTCATTCGCAGATTAAAACAAAGTCTTAGTTTTTCATGCACGTCATGGATTTCCACAAAGTAACGCCTGATTCTATCAGTTATTTGTCTTACCTTTGCCTTAAGAAAACCGAACAAACACAAAATATCTTTTAACAACTGTCCCAATATGACAAATATGACTTTTCATATTAATTAAATTAAAAATAATTTTTCAATACAATTTTGCTATTTCTTTGCTATTTTTTTTTTGAGAAAAGCACTATGTACGCCTCGGCAGAAACAAAACCCTTGCCTAACTCGTATTTTTAAACTCTGCCTTTCTGACAATTGGTCATTTTCTTTGTCTCGTCACTATCACACGTACACAATGTACTATTGTCATTTATTTAATAAATTGCTATATTTTATAAGAGGAGCTTATAATTATTAATCAGTTTACATTAAAAGGTTATCAACATTTACTTATAATTCAATTATATTATATAAACTAACGGATCTTAAAATTTTTAAATTACCACCATTAATAATTTGGTTCAGTGCAGCTAAAAACCTAACATGTGCTGCAATATATTTATGTAATACTTATAAAGGCTAATAGCAAAACGTCATACAAACATATAGCAGCAATATTACAACGTGAGAGTTTGCTATTAAAATTAGTCAGTAACAGTTTTGTTGGTATTAATCACAAGGAATATTTTAAGCCTCAGTAACTAATCACGTTGGACGAAGAGAAAAAACGCACTGTGGTAAAATCACTGCAGGAGTAGCTAGTACCCTACTATATAGACGATGAGGGCTGTGCTGGGTTTTATTACGATATTTTGTACTTATTTTATTATATTTAATAGTTACAGCGAGTCCCACACTTCTATTGGTCGAGACGAGGCAGTCCTCATTCGCACATAGATCCGATGACCTGAAAACATTTACCGATAGAAGTGGGAAACAACTAGTATTCTAGGCACTAGGCACTGGCCTAAAAGCATGACCGAACTAAAAAAAAACAATCTACACATGTATGAAGTGTCAATATAGAATACTAGTTGTTTCCCGCGACTTCGTCTGCGTAAAATTAATCTTGCGAGAAGAGCCTTTAGGTCTCCTTAATCTGGCCGAATATCGCAGAATATTTTATGTTTGTACGTCCCGCAGTTTTCCTGATTTCGTGATCCTTTCGCTTCAACATATTCGCACTACACTTATGCGAATGATCCACCTCATATAACATTCAAACGAGTTTGAATGTTTATAAATATGTATGCAACAGTGTTTATAAACATGTATCATGGCATCATTTATGTACGGTTATCTCCTGACGCATCTGCGGCGCCGGTCGTTGACCGAGCGAAGACGGGTTCATGATCAGATGAGAGTGAATCTTGTTTTGCTTCCGATGAGTAATAATAGAGGCTTGGAAGACCCCTCCGGCTCATCGCGTGTCTAATAACTGACGCTTGTTAAAATAAAATCATGGATCCGATACCTTTGTCGTTTATAATTATGCTGTTTTTTATAATACAGTATGCACATTTCTCAATGACAAACATGTAGGAACAGTTTATGTACTATGTAGTTTGTCTATCTGTGTATTCTTCCCCTAAAATTGCCATCTTTACACGAAGTACGCCGATGATTTTGACAAGTTTTACCCTTAATGCCGCGGCTCTGAATAGAGAACGGTTTCTTTTCCCAATCTATTTGCTTTGCCGTAGATTTTTCTGCCAAGAAGTTCTTCTGCACTATATCTGAAATTTACTAAGCTGTGATCTGAACTTCATTTAATAAATCTTCTACACAAAGCTGAAGAGTTTGTTTGTTTTTTTACTTGAACGAGTAAATCTGAGGAATTACTGGTCTGATTTGAGTTCTTTCAGTGTTAAGTAGCCCATTTATCGAGTAAGGCTATAGGCTATATATCATCACTCTACAATGTTTCACCTAATTTTACGCGGACGAAATCGCTGGTAACAACTAGTATATAATAATCACGACAATATACAATATACTAAGGTTCACCACGCATTGTGAGCGGCATAGAGCCAGTGCCGCCATTTTGAAGCAATTGTCAAAGTATATAATTATCCAATACACGTATTCACATAAAAATAAACTGGGTTATTGCCATAACTACTCCAAAGAAAATATAACAACCAAAACTTAACAGTGATTTGCCGCGCGTTGAAGTCTTTTATACGATGCTAGAAGCTATTAAATACTGGCATAATATTTATTACAAAAATAAAAATATTTCAGCATTTAAATTACTTAGAACCGACAGGCAACCATTTTATATACAGTACACTGATAGATCACAAATTTTAAAACTTTTTTACCTTCGAGTCAGCTTATTTGTAATAGAAGGATCATCCTAGGAACGTGCGAAGCGCTTGCCCATCCGATCGTACTGAAACTTGGTTACAGTACAGATTATCACACACATTTAAGCTTAAAAATAAAACATCCTCATCTTGGTAACCTTACACTCTCGCAGGCGTATTAAAATAATAATAGGTACCTTATGAATACCTGTACATTGTAAATGTGAAGCGAAAACTTTCGGTACCATTTTACGAAAATTGCGCGGACGGAGGAGTATGAAATTTGACACAATTATAGTTTATAAAGAGGAAGGTGTGCGAAAGCTTATATTATTATAAAGTATGCATTATTAATACATTAAATTATTAAAATAAAAGCTCACACATACCAATGTGAACAAGTGATTTATACACACATGTATATTTTACTATAACATTTTTTCAAAGCGTAGTCAAGACGACGATAAAAATACTATTTGTCAAAGAATTGAAATTTATATAGCTTTAAATAAAAAAATAGTAGGCAAATGTAAAGATTTGTGGCCGAATTTCGACCATCAGGCGATATCTAGTACATACTTGCTATTATTTTAATCGATGACGCAAATATGTTATAGCCATACCCGTATGGCTAATTAGTTCGTCATATATATTTTCAATAATTTAATAGCTTTACTAGTACATAGTTAATAAAATATGTGGTAATGCAGGAAGTTGTTTTTAATAACCATCCATTACTCGAATCTAAACCAAACTTCGCTCTATGATTATTTTTTACGAATATTTGTATCTTGATTTTTTTTAGTGTATAATAAAGTAGGATTATCAAAAATTATCAAATCATTTCAATAGAATAGAAAAATACTCTCTCGCATAACCGATTGTCTCTGTATTTATAGTCTTATGAACAACTACCCTCCTCCATGTATACACTACACATACCACAAGAGTTGCATTCCTTGGCTAAAAAAAAATCTACAGTGTTTATTATTACAATATTTTTTTGAGATTCAAAAAAGAAGGTAAGAAGATGAAGCAGAATAATAAAGAAGATAAGTTATGATAGGACTTGTCTTATTTTGACTAACTTTTTTATAAGCCTTACTAATAAAAGGCGATAAAATAAATATATAGGTTTATTTGACATACGGAAGTCTGTTTCTATGGTAGGCAACTTGTTCTTTCTAGCGTTATCCCGTTCTAGTACCAGGGTCTGATTAAATTGCAGGGGATGTGGCTGTGGGGCGAGTTAAGATGACCTACTGCCGTCTGGCGTCATCCCCGGAACCCCCACAATCTCATGACTAATAACACTCGGTAACATTAATCGGGGCCCACTGTTTTCGAACCTTTCGAATCATGGAGGAAATTGGTCACCCATCCATCACCCGGCCGCGATAAAAACTGCTTAACTTACGGATCGACTCGCCGGCCACCGATTTAGCAACGACCTCCTCACAAAACTAGTACTCACTATTAGGTACGGAGTAACATATATATTTATATTTAAAAAGTTTTCATTTTTTATTTGAAAACTTTAATCGAGACCCACTGTTTTAAGTGACTTCCGGAACACGGAAGAGGTCGGATCACCCATCCATCACCCGGTCGCGGTAAAAACTGCTTAACTTTGCGATCGACTCAAATGCCGGCCACTGATTAAGCTACGACCTCCTCTATACGTCTATGTGTACAATGTCTCTCCTCTATACGTATATACAGTGAAGCAAAAATGAGATGTCACAATTCTGTCCGTCCGTTTGTTGCGAGAAATCTCCGAAACGGCTGGATTTTTGGCGTGTAACTGAATCGATTTTATTTTGAACGGCCATCGAAATTCACGTGAACAAAGTCGCCGGTTACAGCTAGTGTAATATTAATTAATGTTGGTATTTTCTGTTATAGTTCCCTCCAGGGCTCGAGGTAAATTTTAGGATGGGTCGAGATCCATTTACGACGCCCCCTTTACTTGCCCTGTTTATATTTTTTTATATAAAATAATAGCTGTACCTCGCGATTTCGTCCGCGAGCGCCACCCTTATCCCGTAGGAGTATAAAAAATAGATAGTAGCCGATTGTCAGACCTACTGAATAAGAATATAAAATTTCATACAAATAGGTCAAGCCGTTTCGGAGGAATACGGTAACTAACATTGCGACACGAGAATTTTGTATATATATATATATATATATATATATATATAAAATTATCCCATATTAAGAGTCACCCCTAGCCGAGGCGTTCCCCTGGGAATCGGTGCATGGAGCAGCCGCTCCGTTTCCCCTTTGGTAGGGCCGGCCCTGGGTCCCGCAATGTCTAATTCTTTGAATAAAAATACATTTTTAAGCCTGCATGAACTAGATTTCTCAAGATGCCTCTCTGGGCGTTCCCACAATCTTACAACTGCATATTTTCAAAGGCGGATAACCATATTTCAAAAGCCGTCAGCGCACTACGAGCTGCCCTGGTGCTGTAAGTGTCCATGGGCGACTATGATCACTTAGGTGAGAAGTTTGCTCGGTTGTCCGCTTAATTCATAAAAAGAATCCACGTGGTACTCTTTTCAAGCCACCAACGGTAACTGCATAATTCCTAAATGATTGTTTTTTATTTTCTTAATTTATGTTACATACGGGATTGTATATAATCACGCTTTGTACTTTATAACTGTTTGGTACGTTACCGCATTGAGATTTAATAGATGTCTCTCGTTCACTAAATAAACTCCGAAACCGCTCGCTGTGTCGTTAAAATTTATCTCAAACGATAAAAGGTGCGCTATGTATACATATAAATTGCCAATGTACTAGCCCTTGTACTTGTACACCCTTGTCACACAATATCAGATTTTGTGTGAAACCCTACCCCCTCTATAACGTTTGACGTAAATTATCAACAGCTGCATCTGTTCAAATTATCAATAAAACTTTGACATTACTATTTACCATATGTGTTTAAATAAATACTTGCAGGTTTATTAAATTGCATCATTATTTTTTTATGTTACAAGAAGCAAACGAGCAGGCAGTTCACCCAAGTGACTTCTGACGCCTATGGACAACTGCATGACCAGAAGGCTAGTAGGTGGCTAGGCAGTTTGGGCCACTGGGAAGTCACATAAACTGAACGAAACGCGTGAACAATCAACATTGCCGCCACTTCACGCCGATCTTATGTATGTGAGAAAGAGGTACTGGTAACCGGACGCACTGGCCAAAAGCGTGACGCTACCTCTAATTATTATTTTTTTTAATTGCATACTCTTTGCAGGTGTTGTTAAATCTAGCTCGAGTCCTGTTCACACTGCAATACCTGGACGACGCCATTTATCTGACGCGTCGCTCGCTGGAGGTGCAGCCGCCGGACCGCAGTGCGTGGCAGCAGTACTTCACCCTAGGGGAGATATTCAAGGCCTATGGACACTACCAAGTGTGTACTCAGAATCTAGTTAAAAAACATTAGGTGTCTGTAAAGTCATTTTACGGATTATTCTACGAACCGAACGCTAAGGCCGATCCTGCCTCTCTATCGCTTGTTCCGCGCTATTGCTTGCGCGTTTAACTCAAGCGGAACGTGACACTTTTGCGTGCGTGCAGCCCGCTTTCATCCATTTATAAGACGTCACATCAGAACACTATTTTATTTTAGTTAAAAAAATCTGTCACTCCTTGGAGATTCCATCTGCAGCGTATAACATCCGTAAATCCGTAAATCCATATATATATATATATTAATAGTGATACATATTTAAAAGATTACTTATGTTGATAATTTAAACACTGGATAAAAGATTTTTAATTTCTGCTGTACTGTGAAGTTCAAAAATATGAATTGAAGTGTAAAAGATACATAAAGATTTTTCCTTATTAAAAAAAGTGTAAAATATATAGAATAGTACAAATATAATATATATATATACTTTTTGCAGGAAGCAGCAGTCCATTTAAAGCATGCATTGGATTTGAGGCCGGATTTCGAACCGGCGTTGATCGCCCTAAAAGATATCGAAAACATACCAGAAGCCTCTGTCCATGTGTACACACTCCTTATCATCGTTTGTTTGGTGAGTTATTTTGGTTCGATTCGAGCAAGTTTCCCTTATAACGAATTATATTATGAGCATTTGGGGTCGTACAAACACGTTGTACGAGAATAATCTTACAACACCTTTTCCTATAATGCGGAATAAACCTACTGTGTTATAGGGGTTATAGTAGGTAGCGGAAAGCATTGTATAAACTTCGGAGTTCAAGCTCCCAACTCCGACGGTTTCCTGTTACTATTTCAGTCCTCCGAGAATGTACTGCCCTTCCGCAATGTGAACACTGTCGGATGTAAATAATCTTGTGACCCCTAAATAACGCACTTACACCTTGGACCTTATGGTAAAATCATCTTAATTATAAAGCTCATGCTCACTCACTCACTCACTGACTCACTAACTCACTGACTCACTCACTCACTCACTCCACTCACTCACTCACTCCACTCACTCACTCCACTCACTCACTCCACTCACTCACTCCACTCACTCACTCACCTCACTCACTCACCTCACTCACTCACCTCACTCACTCACACGCTAATGGCAATCTGCACGACCAGGAGGAAAACAGTTGTGTTGCCAGCCTTTAATGCTAAGTTTAGGCCACCGGGAAATCTCACAAACCGAATGAAACGCGACAACAATACCATCACTTGACATGGCAGCATTGTCGCCACTTCACGCCGATCTCATGTAAGAAAAAGGTACTGGTACCCGGATGTGCCAGCCCAATTTGGATAAAAGCGTGGCGCTACCTCTAATTAGAAAGACTAATTGGAGTAAAAGGATATAAAGGTAGATGGGGAGGAGAGAAAGGATGCGGATAGTACGTAGTGGATCTGCCCAGCTATCGGACAGACATGAAGATCCACTCCCTGGGAGTAAAAGTAAGCTATGGCCTCCTTCAAATATTCCAAAAGGAGATCATAGCTTAATTACCGCGGTCGGATAATAGATGGGCGAATCAATTTAACACTGGTTTTCAAAATACCTGATCTCCTTCATATTTCGGAAACGTAAACCAGTTGATCCTGATTAATGTCACTGAATGATATTTGTCGTCGCAGAGATTGAGGGGGTTCCGTGGTGATGTAGGACGGCCGTTGGTCATCTTAATTCACCCCTTAGCTCTTGCTTCACGCTCTGCAATTTAGGCGGATCCTGGAACTAGACCTGGATAACGCTAAGAAGAAGATTCGAAGTATAGCTAAAATAAAATAGTTTAGGTCATTATTTATCATACTTCTAGGCTTGATGATGTACAAGATGGCTCACTAGTTCGCCGTGGTCTACCAGCAGCTCAATGTGTCTACGGAGTGCCACTTACCCTCAACGCTTCATTGCACGTCTTCCTTTTAGCATTCGTGAAACTTTGCAATATAACTCCAACGGTAAGAATTTCAAAATAATTAATCAAATATTATTTTTAACTGTACAAGAGGCAAATAGGCAGGGAGTTCAGCTAAGTGATTACCGATGGCCAAGGACGTCTCAGAGCCTGGCACGATAGTTCTCGATAGTTTTACTTACTTTTACGTTCAAAATGAAACGTCAAATGTAGGTTCGTGCTTCCATTTTACACGTTTTACACGGCCGTAACGTCCAGGATTCGATACGTGCGAGTTTTGATTCCGTTCGTGCTAGAAATATTTAGCAACTAAGTTGTGTAAAATGGTAGCACGTACGTAAAAATAAGTAAAACAATCGAGAATGTTCGGGCCTAGCACAATGAACCACTAGGGGGCTAGCCGTTGCCGGCCTCTAAAGACGGGTTTTAGCCATCGGGCCACTTTCACACGCCAAGCAAAACGTGATAACAACAATACCATCACTTGACGTGACGGCATTGTCGCCACGTCACGACGATCTTATATGAGAAAGGTAGTGGTACACGGACGCGATTTCGGCTGCAGACCAAAATGACTGCAAGCATAGCGCTACCTCTAATTAGAGAGACAGGAGTAAGGGAAAGGGATGGATTAAAATGACATAAAGGTAGATGGGAGGAGAGAAAGGATGGGGATACTGCTGTCACGGACGGTATTGGGGGAGTGACAATAGCAGCTAGGGTGCTCAGGGGTCGCGTACCCGTAGTGGGTCTGACCAGTTATCGGACAGATAAAATGGAAGATGCATGAGAAACTAAAATACTTTGCTTTAATCCGCGAATGAATACGGGGGAAAAATCGGTGTAATGCTGCAACCCGAAAGCTACACCACCGAATCCGCCACTTTCGCTTTCGTTTCGCAGGAGATAGACTCTACAAAGGTTATTCGTAAAGTAAACTTTACGAATAACCTTTGTAGAGTCTATATCCTGATAATGCTTCGGTGTCGAAGCGAAACGTGCGTTGAGGCACATCGGAAAGTCAGTGTAGTGCTGTGCTTTGGTTCGGACAGATAACTGCTGTATTCCATTCTTGCGGCTGTTGTTCTTCCTCCCAGATCTTACGAATGATTTCATACAACTTTTTGTGTATTGGCTCTCCACCGTATTTCCAAACTTCTGAGGGTACACCATCTATTCCTGGGGCTTTGTTGTTCTTAAGCTTCGTTATGGCTTGTCGAACCTCATCAAAATTCAACGGTTCCGTCTCGGTATTATTATCACTTGTGGTGCAGATTATTGGCTCGTCGGGTGGGGGGCAGTTGAGTAGTTGCTGGAAGTAGTTGCGCCAGGTATTTTTAATCTGCAAATCGTCAGTGATCAGGTTGCCATTGTTGTCTTCTAATATTTGAGAGTTTGGTTGATAACCTTTTTTGAAAGATCTTAGTTCTTGACAATATTTCCTGGTTTCGCTGGCCCTCCTTAGTGTTTCAATATTTTTTACTATATTATTTAAATGCTGTCTTTTTGCTTTCTTAATTACTAATCTAGATTGTACTCTTAATTCTTTGTATTTCTCCAACCATTGGTTGCCTTGTTCAGCTAATATTTTATATTTCTTTTTCTCCTCTGCAATTAGTTCGCATTCTTCGTTCCACCATTTTCGGTTTTTCTTCCTTTTTCTTCTACCTAGAATTTTCAATGCAGCCTTTCTAATAGTATCTCTGGTACTGATCCAGGTTTTCTCTATACTTTCCTCTACAGGCAAGCCTTGGAATTTATTCAGTATCTCTATTTGGAAACGTCGTTTTAATATATTGTCTCTTAAATTTTCTGTATTAATCATATGAACTTTATGTTTATGTTGTTTTTGTGTTGTTCTAATTTTACATTTCACCTTGATACCTAGCAGGTAGTGATCGCTGTCGCAGTCGGCGCCACGATATGATTTTACGTCTTGGATGGTATTCTTGCGTCTTCCATTAGATAATTGCTTTGCTAAATTTATTTTTTACTATATGACAGTTCATAATGATTCCCGCGAGAATCGGTGTATTTCGAGGAGAACGATAATCCATATTAAACTAACTTTTTGCTCTATATTTAATTGTCGTTTTTCCTTTATCTATTTGGGTAATCACGAGTAATCATCGTTTATATTCGTCTAAGCCCTATATATATTATGTTAGTGTCAATTTAACTTAATTTCACATTTGTATGTCATTTTTCTACCCGGGCATGGAACTTCCTCTGTATGTGCCACAACTAGTCAGATTCAATACGGGTACGCGACCCCGGAGCACCCTAGCTGCTATTGTCACTCCCCCTATACTATCTGTGACAGTAGTATCCGCATACTTTCTCTCCTCCCCATGTACCTTTGTATCCTTTTACTCTATCCCTTTCCCTTACTCCTGTCTTTCTAATTAGAGGTAACGCCACGCTTGTAGCGAATTCAGCCGGTACGTCCGGATGCCAGCATCTCTTCCTCACATGAGATCGGCTTGATGTGGCGTCAATGCTGTCGCGTTAAGTGTTGGTATTGTTATCGCGTTTCGTTCGGTTTGCGAGACTTCACAGTGGCCTTAACTCATCATTAAAGGCCGACAACGCATCTGCTTGCCTCCTGGTCCCTCCACAGGTGTCAGTAGGAACTTAGCTGCTTGCCTCCTGGTCGTTTACCCCTTGTAACATAAAAAAAAAAATGTCAATGGGTTGGAACTCTTGTAGTATCTGTTACTTGAGTCAGCGTCTTATTTACAGTAACGTAACATTTATGTAGAATCTAGCGATAACGAACATCGATGTGACTCTATCTACATGCATCGCCTGCTGCCAGATCTCAGGTTTAAATACTTTTGAAAATTATGTGAAACCTGGTTCAAGCAAAAGAATCTATATTCTCGGAGATTCGATCCTATTAGATACATTCATACTATTATCACATTGTAAAATAGATTTTTACTATATGTTTGAAAATTTTGAGGCTCAAATTTTAATGTTTTTTTTTTATTAATCTTTAGGATAATTAAATACAAAGTTGTCTGTTTCTAAGGTAGACAACTTAATGCTTTTGTTTTAGGTTATATATTCCTGTTTCAAGTCTGTGTGCATTATATAAATAAGTATGTTTTTATAAAAAATATATATTTGTGTATCTATCAGCTGTTATCTATAACAAATGCATTTGTTTGCCTACATAGGTATATATAATCGTGAGTTACTAGTGTTATTGCATTATATATGTTTAAAAAGAGTCTAATTAAAAACATTTAATTGTTGTTATTTATACATAACCATATTCTTGTTAATATCTCTTTATATGTTTTTTTCCATTTTCAGAGGCAACCTCAAAAGATCATTAGAGCTATTTGAAAAAGCAATTGCATTAGCTAAAACTGAACAAGAGATGACACACCTGTTCTCACTAAAAGATGCTGCAGCTGCACAATTAAAAGTATCAGAGCGCTGGGGCCTGGACTGGACAGTCAGTTAGACCTTTTACTGACGTAAAAGTAAAATGCACAACGAGAATTAAATCCAGTATGGTTATGATACATCTGACTAGTTTGATCACAGTAAATATTAACTAATAAAACCTTAAATAACTTAAATCATATTATACTTAATTACATAAACAGTTCATGTGAGCAAGGTTTCCAAAATTTATGATATGAAAAAACAAACAGTTCTTGTATGAATAACTATAGGAGATATTTAGTTTAGTATGTGAGGTAGATATATTTGGTTAGTATCATTGCTTAATATTGGAAAAAATCTCGTTGTGAAAGAATTGCTGTACTATATAAATAAGCTATGCCGCCAACGACTCGTCAATAGTCCTCTGCGCTTTTTACCCTCTCCCAATTTGACTAGAAGACATCTGTACAACTTAATATTACTTATAAATTATGCATTTTTAGGTATAGTGTATATATATTATTCGGATATCAAAAATATGTTTGTAAGATATTTAAAAGTAATTGGAAAATCCACTGAGTTTAAATTTAGTATATTGTTGAAAGATAAGTAATGAATGCTTGAATTAATTTTCATGGTATGGTGAACTTAGATTGTTCTGATTGGAAACTGTTGAATACAATATTGTATTAGTGTTGATAGTTCTAAAAATTATATTGACTTGCTTCATGTTCTAGAATTATTATATACTTCAAATACTGATGTTTTATTTTCTCACCACCTAGCATTGTTTATTTAGAGAAATAAGTGTGAAGTATATTTATATAAATTACATGATAATGTAAACTTCACATTGAAGTCCATATATCTTAATGTTATTATATTAGTAGTATTAAATGTGGCATTTAAATTAAATATTTTAAATATCTTTTTAATGTGTACAATTGTTAAAATTGGGTCTAATTTTTATTCTTCCAATATGATTGTTTTATAAATAAAGTTTTCTGACAAGATGGTGTTATTAACATCATGATCAAGTTATAATATCTATTTTATTCTATATTTTGTAAAAATTTCATCTTTTATGTAACCTTGTATTTGACACTGCCATTTTCTAAAGCCTCTTACGAGAAAAGAGTACTAAATGCATATAAGAAAATTTTCAAAGCAAAATAAAAGTACTAGTTCTAGAATATCTGTATCAAAATCCAAGAATTGTTTAATTATATTAAAATATTAATCGTTAAAATCAAAATATATTTGGTAGGACTACTTTTGCATCTCCAAATATCTAGTGTAACTGTTTTAATGTATTAATTATGTTATTGCTTACAAGAAATAAAAACGACAATTGGAGAGTATTTTAAGATTTATACTGTTAATAAGATTCTTTTTCATTTGACAAAGTCAACGCCGTTTCTGATTTTATGCAACAAAAAATTTACAGCTTATGGATTTTTTCCTGTACTTGTGTTAATAGATGAAGCTTCTTGCCAAATTTCGTGAGTCTAGGTCAACGGGAAGTACCCTTTAAGTTTTGGTTCCCTTTGCGAATGTACGGAAAATGCGAAAGAAATGATCATATCTTTTGATTGCTTAGATTTACAGGGTTAACTTTTTCACAGCTCCAAAGGATCGCAGATTAGGACCGCATATGATTAATTTCAACTTTATATCTCGACGTGTTCCTAAGAAAAAGCGTCTTGATAGACAGACGGACAAAGTGATCCTATATGAGTTTTTTTTAATTTTGAGATACGGAATCCTAAAAATATTATTTTGTAACTGCAGTAAAGATATAACAGATATTACGAAAAGTTTCAAAAAATAAATACATTTAATACACAGAAAACTCGTAATGAATCTCGTTCCTGATTCATCCGCATCTAACCTTTTTTCTTGTAATAAATACTTGGTCCCATCCATATAATATTTAAACACTCAACTTTTTTTTTTAATAATTTTTAGACTTTGGGCTGAATATATGTACTTCTTACCTGAATTAGTGCTTGTGCACAAAGAAGGATAGCGATCTTGTACATTTTTTTTTTCTTTTTTCTTGTTTATTGAGCAAGAAGGAATTTTGTAATGAAAGAATCAACAAAGCCTTTAGCTTTTATACTAATTTAATATCAGCCACACAGTTTAAGTTCTCGGAGATGGGTTGAGAAGTGTTGCAACGCAATGATACGGTCAAGGCCGTAGCAACAACGATTGGGAAGTACATATTAAAATTATATTTTTAATTAGGTTAATTGTTCATAAATGAAAATTGACTTATAAGTTAATGCTAAATCACCAATGTCGCCTAAGACAGGGCTGCAATTAATGTACTGCTAGATTTGTGTACTGTCCTTACCAAAGATATTTTCTATTCTAATTTTCTAAAGAAACTTTTATTCTCCTTGAATTTTGTATGCTGCAAGTATATTATTTTTTAGTTTTATTATAAGTTACTATTTAACCTGTTGTCAAAACTTTTGTCATTTCACCTTTAATTAAGATTTCATTAAGTCTGCTGTTTAATTAATTCAATTATTTGTCTAGTATAATCCATAGATATTTATAATGCACTTAAATTTAAATAATAAGAAGAAAACTATATACGTAATAATAAAAAAAAAAGTAATTATTTTAAATTAAATAATTCTAAGTTATAATATAAAACGTCTTCGCAAAAATGAGCTTCTTGTTGGTGAATTAAATAAGTAAATAAAGCTTGATATGGTTTTATTATACCTATTATTCGAATTTTTAATCCAAATAAATGTAAAATCTATCCTAGATTTGGACGACAATAGCTCGTATGATTGAGAACTAGAGTGTTTAGGACTTTAATAATTTTATAACGGCTGGACTAAATGCAAAGTTTTGGTTGAACTATCCAAAAAGAAATGATATATCGAGAATTGAAATATCAAAATTAAAATTTTCTCCCGGTTTTCATAAAATCTTAATAAATAATTTAGATTTAAAAATGTAAGAAATTTGCAACAAATCTGTTTGTGTTCAAAATGTTTAATTTTTAAAGGGCATGTAAATCTTATTAATCGAGCTTCGGCTGTAAAAATTGTAAAATTTTAAACTGGTATCCACGATACAAGAATACCTGGTGCAGGTACCGTTGGTCACATCTCAACTGTAACTTCGGATCTTCTCTTCTTCCTAGCATTTCCTAGCCATCCTAGCGTTAGATTGTAGAAGATGTGGCTGTGGTTTGCTTGATTCCTTTTTTCCGCAAAAATATGTCTGATGAGTTAGAAATATTGATGAAGCAATATAAGAGAGTAGAGTAAAGAGAAAGCCAATACACAGTTCCGTTATTTAACACTGGTAAACCCGAATAAATAATCAGTTCCTTTTAAAAAAGATCAGTGTTTAACATAATATATAATTAATTAATTCGTATATTAATACGTGGATCGCTTTATCCTCATCAATATCATTAACTTTAGGTACCATTTTATGAAAATTGCGAGGACCGAGGAGTGTGAAATTTGGCACAATTGTAGTTCAAACAGAGGAAGGTGTGCGAATGCTAATATTTTTTTATAATACGCTATATTAATATATTAAATTATTAAATAAAACCACACGAACTTAAATGTCAAACGATTTACACCTTTTACACACAAGTATTGGATGATGTCGAAGCGTAATGGTGACAACCGATGTTATATTAACTGTCAAATTTTATTTATCTGTGAATAGAATGATATATGACGTTGTACCCAAAAAAGTTTGTGGGCGAATTTCGACCAGCCGGCGATCTCTAGTATATATAAAAGCGACAGGTCGTTTAACACGAAATCTCGAAAACCGCGGGAAGTACAAGTATGACATTTGGCAAGGACGTAGTTTACAGTTAGTAGACATCCGCTAAGATGAGGATGATTTTCCAATAGGACCAACATTAAGGAGGACTAAGGGCTCTCGCAAATTTAGGTGCTCGAAGTCGCGGATAACAGGTAGTAAATTATAAGTGTTTATTTCTATAGATCAGACTTTTTACGGTGTTTTTTCAACATTGACATACAATTTTTAGTTTAATTAGTATCTGTCTCTTTCTTCTATACATATTTTCTAAGATTTTATTCGATTTTGACAGAATTTTTACTTAATTGACTTAGTACTACCGCGGCGAGGCTGTTTGACTAGATGTTAATTTTTAGCATCTGGTCATAAATAAGACGCGATGAAAGTATCCGATACAGCAGTTTCTTAAATAAAGGACTTAACAGAAACGGAAATAAGCTAGTTATTAGGAAAAAGGTCATTTTCTTTGTTCTCTTTTGTTCACGGGCTTTAAAATTTTAGCTTTTTAATGATCTCTGTATAAAGTCTGCAAAATTAAATATTATTTCCGTTTATAAAGTTCCAAATATTGTTTACCTTTTGAGAAATATCTAAAGCTACTTTGCTAAAATACTTTGTTATTATTTGTACGAACTTTGAACTCCTCAAATTGAAATTATGTTATTTTAACTACAGCGAGGCGATACCTGATATAAATTGATGTTTTGATATTGTAAAAAGACTGTTCGTTGTTTTTGATATTTTTTTAACGTTACACCTCAAGATGACATGTAGTACTAGTATGTCACTGCTATTCCAGACACTGAATTAACAATATCCCAGAACTAAATTTTTGGAGTAAAGATGTTTTTTACAAGTTATTATACAGAAAATGACAAAGAGACCAGATACGGATGATATTCCAATGGCTTGATGAAATTTTAAATGTTAAGGGAAAATATATACATTGATAATAAGTTCTTGAATTCATATTCCTTATATCCTAATGGAATAAAAATAATTTTGCTGTTTATTTTGATAGATGTAGTAAAATTAAATATAAACTTTTATTTAATCAACCTACAGTGTCCCACAGCTGGGCAATGGTCTCCCCCCTCACAATCACACCATTCGTCTCTATACTGGGCTACTTTTACCCGCGCTTTTCCCGCAAATATGAACTTGAAAAAGAAAATAATATGAAAATGTTAACTTGGTTGTTTTTATAATTTAAATTAAAAGGTAAAATTATTTCGATTCGATTTATTTTAAACAATGGTTCAGCGTAGGGAAACCCAAAATATTCCATGAACTAAGAATGAGTTGCTTAAAATTGGCTTAAATGGAAGGAAGTACCAAAAATTTTGTTTAGTGAACTTGATCGTACGTATTAAGATACCAACCAACCTAGAAGCGTTACCACTGTGCAAGATGGCTCGAAAACTTCGGCTGCTACCCTCGTAGTGTCTAAAAATGCACGACCCGTCAAAGTATTCACCTCTACGTGTAAAATTGTGTATAGACGTAATACACGCAAACTCGTAAATATCATTGGCGTTTAGTTAACCTTGAAATACGTGATAAAATTTCAGATTAAAACAAAATCGCGGCGTACACACAAGCAGGCGTTGCTTTAGTGTGCACTTTTTAACTGAACGCATTATATTTGCTTTAATCTTAAGTGCAGGCAGAACATTTAAAATAGAATTAAATTGTAATTGACTACTTTATAATAATACTAGCTGTGCCCGCAATTCGTCCGTGTAAAATTTGGTAAAAAAATATATTCAGTTTTAGCGAGGTGATATTTAGACTATAACCCTCTTCGATAAACGGAATACCTAACACTGAAAAAGTTTTTCTATTCCGACCAGTAGTTTCTGAGATTAGCGCGTTCATACAAACAAACAAACTCTTCAGCTTTATATATTAGTATAGATATAGATATAAATTAATCCCGCGGAATTACCCGCCCATTGTTCCTTGTTCCTTACTCTATAAATAGGCTATCTAACACTGAAAGAACTTTTCAAATCGGACCAGTAGTTCATGAGTTTAGCGCGTTCAAACAAACAAACAAACTCTTCAGCTTTATATATTAGTATAAATATTTCCGTGTTACTAACCTAGCTATGTTTTTTTATAAAAAATTTGAAAAGCACAATGAACTATTCGCATGAAATTATTAAATAAAAACTCTTGCGTCTGTTAAAAAAAAACGTATGTAGTAAACGTGTTATGTTAATAATACGGAACCAGCTTTATTAAACATATAATGGACACATACACGAGAATATTTTTACTGCACTCTTATCTAAGGAATAGAGATTACATGGAGCAAAAATATTATTTTACATTCCTTATTACGACCACCAGTGATTTTGAAGGTTCATAAAAACGCTGCTCGTATACGTAACATATAAACTAGCAGTCCTCATAACGAAAAACGATTTAGGTAATGGGTTACGTAATAAAATAAAATTATAATCCTTTAATATTCAATAAACTACTTATAAAATTCTAGCTGTGTCCGTATAAAATTAGTTAAAAAAAAAGATTACATTTTAGCATGATGGTAAATAATCTATAGCCTTTCTCGATAAACGGGATATCTAATACTCAAAGAATTTTTATAATCGGATCAGTAGTTCCTGAGATTAGCGCGTTCAAACAGACAAATACATATTAAGTATAGACAAGAAAAATACCATTTAAAATGAAAACAGAATTTTTATACTCGCTTTTTCTTCAGCCTTTAAACATTCACCTAGCAGTAACAAATTCTTGCAAGGAAGCACTAGAATCTATACAATTATAGCAAGTATATTAACAAAGGATTTTTTATTATATTTCCTATGCCGTTCAACTCCATAGCACTAGTGTTCCATTAGCGGAAGCTTTTATCTGGACTTGCAATAGATAATTTAGCTGGAACAATGAACAAAAAGTTTGAGCGAATTCGACCTATCTACACAGCAGGATAAAATGTGAAATGTATCACTTTCGAAAAAAAATTGTATAAAAATAAATTGTGACGTCATGTTTCGTAGGTATATATGAGTATACAAATATATAGTTCACAACTAATAATTCAATTTAAACAATGATTAATTTAGTTAAATAATAAATATGAAATGTAGCAAATATTATTAAACACTCCACGGACATCCTGATTTGGTTATTTCACCTTATCAAACCACATCGAGCATTTATCAAAAGAATAATAGAGTATAAAGATAATAGTCGAGTAGATTGATGGTATGCGAGAGGATAGCAATCGATAGCGTGATACTTAACGTACTATCAATATTATCGAACTAAAAGCAATCGAAACTGTAATAAGCCAATTTGTAAATTAAAATAAAACCATCCATCTATTCCTCTGCTTTTCTCTTAATTATTTTAGGTACTAACGACTTACGACAGTCCGATATTCAGTAGCAATCAAACCATAGTAAAGTTTCCTAAATCTCAATTTTAAGCTTGCAAATATATATAAGTAGTATTCATGATTTATTTTTGGAATGGTCTGAAATTATAGTAAGGCCAAAAGTATCAGCGTTTGTAATATTATAACTAAACCGCGGCCATAACTCGATAAAACGTTAATATTACCGAAGCGAATGTTAATTATAACTCTGTAAGTTTTAAACAATGGTAACTGTTAAAGACTTTATTTAAATATTGCATGTTTGGATAAAGGTGGTCTATATTTAAAATCTTTTCTAATAATCATCGCAGGTTGTTGCGCAACAAGGCGGTAAAGAGCGCAGAGAGTCTATGTTAGGTGCTCCTAGAATACGCGGTACCGTATCAATGTTACTCCTAGACGGCCTATGCGATTGTTTGAGGAGCCTTTAAAAATAACTATCGGTAATTATATTTGCCTTTCAATTATGTAATTTAAAGACAAAATTCTCCTTTTAAATTCTAAATTCCACCTTTTTGATAAAGGCTGACAATACTTACACATGAGGCGGTGCTTCAAAAAACGCTTTCTTATAGTACAAACGGGTTTTTTCCTCAGTATATATCGGCAAGTTTTTGTACGGATTCACAGATACCAACACATTCCCGATGTATGTCTGAAATTAAAATTGTGCAAAATCAACATGTGACGTATATATTTATTGTCAAAGATTAACATCTTAAATTGAACTGGCCAAACTCAGTCTAGATGGAAACATTTACTCTGTCACACAATTGAGCCAGGAAAGTGTCAACATTAAATCTTATGAAAGTTTTCAATTTACGTACATATATCAGGTTTTCATTGTATCGTTTCCTTAGGTTGTCTATAAAAGCAGCCTCAGAACGGAAGTCCTCGAGCAGCACAAAGTCTTGGACACCGACGCGCTCTCGGTATTGTAATGCGTGCTCCATTACGCCTTGTACCGATAACGGACGCGTGATCCTGAAACAAAATATATATATATTTACTTTATTTTATTTACTTGTAGTTATGTATTGTACTTGTAATTTAGCGTCCGGATTCAATGAAACTTTTAAGTTCAAATTAACATTATTTATCTTTATCTTTGGTCACGCGAAATATAGAGGCACCAAACTAATTTATCTTGGTAAGTTCCTGTTTTAAATGTATAATGATGTCATTAAGTCAAGAGAATTAATAAAAAGCCAAATTGTTTTCACCGTTAATAAGATAATTGCGATTTTTATTTTTTTATTTTATGACGACAGCCTACTGACGATTTTTATACCAGTGCTGACGATATTGCTAACGAAAAGGCAGTTACTTAATGATGGTGACAACAAACTTAATTTGAAAGTCCTTAATTAATGCGTTGTGTACTACTTTTATTGGTATTTATAGAATGTTATGGGTAGGCTTTTTTTGTCACTTTTTTTAGGGGCATGGTGATGTAACTCTATAATTTTTTGTATCATGATAATTGTGTGAATAAAGTTTAAAAAGAAATGTCACTTCAACCGAATGGACAGAGTTCTATACGAACATTTAATTTTAAAATTAAACTCATTCGAGTTTTACCGTGAATCATAGCCATCGCTTTTGATTTATACAATTCAACCACGGTACTAAATCAAAAGTGATAAACGATCACTTATTAAAGTAATTAAAGTAAACATAAAAGGTCAACTGAGAATGCTGCACAATCACTTATTCGTTATAGATAGACTTAATAGTTTAATTTGCTGATTGAATTCTCATTAACATACTCGTATCAATACTTAATTAATATATAAAGATGAAGAGTTTATTTGTTTGTTTACTTAAACGCGTTATTCTCAAGAACTACAGGCCCGATTTGAACAATTCTCTCAATGTTAGATGGCCCATTTATCGAGAAAGGCTGTAAGCTACATATCATAACGCTAAAATTCAATTTATTTATTTTTTACCGAATTTAAGGCGGGTGAAGTCTCAGGTACAGCTTGTATTTTATATGGAAGTGATGTGAGAATGCTAATGTTTATATAAAATATAATAAATAATTAATAGATGCATCAATACGGTGAGGAGACCCTAACTCAATCAGTAGTCGGCACTTGAGTCGATCGCTGGGTTAAGCATTTCTTACCGCGGCTGGGTTATAGGCTTGGTTGTTAGGCACTGGTTTCTAAAACCTATGTCCTTCTCCGTGTTTCGGAAGACACTTAAAACAGTGGGTCCTTATTGATGTCACTGAGTGATATTAGTCGTGAGACGTCAGACGGCATTCGGTCATCTTAACACGCCCCACAGCCTCATCTTCTGCAATTTAAGCGGACTCTGATACTAGACCGGGATAACGCTAAGAAGAAGAAGAAGAAGATGCATCATTTAGGTATTAGAGTGAAGAATGAATAATTTCAGGTTGGACTGTTTCAAGAAGACATATCGAGCGGAGGGCTACTTTGGAATGTACCGAGGGTCCGCCGTGAACATCATTCTGATCACACCGGAAAAGGCCATCAAGCTCGCCGCTAACGACCTGTTCCGGTACCATCTTACGAAGTCCGACGGGTACGTCATTACATCTATTATATTACATACTAGCTTTAGTCCCCGGTTTTGCTTGCCTTACATAAACAGTAAACTGAGTTCTTCTCAGTATCCCCTAACAAAGATTCTTGATAATCGATCAGACACAGTAAAGATGTCAACCGTAAGAAAAAAACTCACTCGCATAATTGTAGTTTCACTGTACACTTTAAATAAAATTATGCAATACTTTTGTGTGGGTTGTGAAGTGAAGTGTTATTTATGTTTGACGAATATCTCAAATAGACGTTTCAAATTTTCTATGTTTGTGTTTTTGTGTTTTTATGGGGCAATCTTTGATACAGATTATTTTGTCATGAGGAAATGTTATACGAGTGACTGGTGAGACACAGGATACTTAAAGAGGGTGCTCGGTACTCGTTTTTCGTTAGAATTATGTGATAAAAATAGGTGCTTAATTTTTGATCAAATTTCCTTAAGGTTACATAAAGTGCGGTCTTACTTTATGTGGTTAATTTGCTGACCGAAAAAGTTAGTTCGTAAATGTATTTCCCAGCGCCAAAAAACTGGTCAGTTATAAAAAGATTTAATGACGGCTGTCAGTCGGAATAAAACGTGATATCAATAATAAATAAAATAATTCAGTTAATGTTTTGTCTATTATACAAATAAGTGTTGAGTGAAATACGTTTTTGTGCCTGTCCTAAGCCAGGACTTTAAGTGTGCAGGGATAACGGACCATCATCTTGCGTCCACGCTAGTATGTCCATGCGTTTCGTACATAATTAGTTAACTTTCTCTTAATCTAATTAATATAATTGATATATACATTTAATGTTAATTTTTTTAATCATATATGATCGTCAAATATCAGGTCCTCGAATATCGTAAGTGTCTTACTACTCAACCTGTATACTTTTATGAGAATTGAAGAGTATACAAAAAGCAGCGGTGCCAATTTTTTAAGTCTTAGGTGATAAGGTCTTTTTTTTAATGAATAGTTTATAAGATTTTCATGTTGGTTTTAGGTTCTTAATTGTGGTCATTCTGTATTTTTTACAGTCGCTAATAAATTATGTTTCTTACTTTCTTTCTATTTAGTTGACATAATCAGACCTTACTTTAGAGAAGCACATAAATGACAAATAGAAAAATGAGTGTTTGGATAAAAAAAATCGAATTTAGCAATCGATTCTTTTATTTTCCTTATTTATTTTATTTTTATTTAAAATTAATTTATATAGCAAGTTGTATACAATTTCATATCCAAAAACCTCTCATAAGTTTGTGGGGATATGGATACTCCTCAATATGCGATTATATAAAACAACGCAGCTATTAACAAAAGTGACTCCTCATCGTGCAACTCATTAGCAAACAAAGATTCTTTTACTCATATATAATACTTGGATAGTTTTATTCTCCTGCCAGACACAAAATCTATCAAACTGTAATTCCTGAGAGGTATTGCTTATCACGTTGTGTTAAGAGTACGTAATCAATGCGATATCGCACTGATAAAAGATTGCTATGAGTATCTAACAATAGCCTAGCACCAGCTGCCGAGATTATTAATTATTATCAATCTTATCAAACACCAAAGCTATCTCATTATCATGGGATTTTCCACCTGGAGAGTTATACGTCAGGAACTTTACATGCATATTATACTGTGAACCACATTTTAACATAAGACGAAGGGTTCTAGCAATATAGAAAACTCTTTTCTTAAGTACCTCCTTCCCAAATTTCATCATTGTACGTCTCGCGGTTTTTGAGATTTCATGTTAGGTGACCTTTCCATTTTATACACAGAGAAGACTGGCTGCTTCCCGCGACTTTAGCCGCGTAAGACCTCCTTAATCTGGTCCTATCGAAAAATCAATCCTTAGCGGACGTCAACTAACTATATATTATATCCTTGCCAAATTTCATTTTTTACGTCCCAAATTTTTCGAGATTCCATATTAGGTGACCTTTCCCTTTTGTATATTTATAAATATAAGATTTACGGTGATAATTCATCGTCAATACGGCAATAATTAAACGCCAATAAGGCTCTAATACGGCGTTAATATCATGCTAATACGCCGCTAATTCAATGCTAATATAGTGCCTAATACGGCGTTTGTCAATGTTACCGTTGGCGTTATATATTAATGGAAATTCGCCAATTCTTCTACTCTTCACTCTGTCTCTCTGTCACGTAATATTGTTCTAGGTCTCTACCAGTTTTTCGACAGATGTGCGCTGGAGGTCTTGCCGGTGCGTGTCAGATTATCATCACGACTCCCATGGAACTGCTGAAGATTCAGATGCAGGACGCCGGTAGACAGGCTGCCCAAGCCAAAGCTGGTAATGTATTATTAAATTATAAACAAATATATATAAGATTATATGACACACGGACGCCCTAAGGTAGACAACTTAATGCCTGTCTTATAGGCAACAGACGCCTGTTATACACAAATATTCTTTTTGTAGAAATATATAAATACATATTGATACACCCAGATTAGAGGGAATCCAACCCACGATCCCCGGAGCGGAAGGTAGGGTCACTGCACACTGCGCCAACGGGCCAGTTATGATTACTACCTTCAACAACAGACTTCCAATCTATCTCTATACCGAATTTCGCCAGCATTGGTTTAGCGTACCCAATTTTAGCAGCGAATGTTTTTTAAACAGTTGCTACATGCGAGAAGACCATTTACATAATTATAATGTATATTTGAAGGATCGCGCCATAGTTTGACACCGAATGTGTTCACTCCATTGAGACCGACAAGAGGCTTGGAGATCCTATGGCTTAATTCCGCATCCCTTTATATGCCCCTTCGTCGTCTTTTCTGTGGGCTGGTCTTTACAAATGGCGACCGTTGTGCGTGGAATGTGACTTGTGAGTTATTCCCATCAGCCAAGTTCCTGCTAGAAGTCGAGATCTTCAATGTTCCTCAAGGCATCTTTTAGAGACCTCGGTGTCCCGCGGATTTTGACCCTTGTTTCCGTCATCTCAGTGCAAACCAGCATGACGGGGCGTGATGTTTTAAATGCCTTTTAAGGACATCTTTGTAGAAAAGATAGATCATTAAAGATTCTTTGTACTTTTGCCTACAGAGGGCAAACAATTTGAGCGCACCACGGCGCTGCAGCTGACGCGCCGTTTGTTGCGTGAGCGTGGCATTTTAGGCCTGTATCGGGGGGTAACGGCCACCGCCGCTAGGGACGTGTCATTCAGTATCGTATACTTCCCGCTTTTCGCCGTGCTCAACGACCTGGGACCCAGAGAAAAACCTACCGACCCTTCACCGTTCTGGTAAGTGACTAATGTTTTATGATGTATAATATATAAAATTAGCAAAGCTCAAGTGGGACTGGACTGGACTTGAGGCACGAATCGACCCGCAAAGGTGGGCCAATGTTGCGAACATATGGACTCACACCAATTGCCACCGTAGACCGGGTAGGCCGAGCAAGAGATGGCGCGACGTCAGTGAGACATTGTAGGCTAATTAAATATATACATGCAGCATTCAGAGTGATATTCATGGATGGATGGATACAGGTTTATTCGAGGCAAGCACATGCTTATTTAGGATTTAAAAAAGAAACATATAACTCTGTCGAGGAAACGTCGGGAGAACTTTAAAGATGGTACGATGGGATATGACCAAAGTCTTAAATTATGATATTTTTTCTTGTTTCGGCATAGGTGGTCGTTCATTTCGGGCTGCGCCGCTGGCTCGTCGGCCGCTCTCGCCGTCAACCCATTGGACGTGGTCAAGACTCGCATGCAAACCATCACTAAGGGCACCTCGGAGAGACAGTACAGCTCCATCTTGGATTGTGTCACGTGAGTGTTTTGGCACCTGGGCCGAATTGTCCACTTACTTAGAGTCTTAATGTTATATTGTACTACAGAACAGGTTAGGGGGAGGGGGGGGCTTATTAACAAAATGTGACGGTGTCACAGCGGTAAGAAGGGGGTCTGAGAGCTTTGGCTTCGTAAAAGTCAAAATTTAAATTTAAATCAAATTTGTTAAATTTGTTTTGTTATTAACCTATATTTTGTAACATAATGATTAAAAGAAACTGCTATTCTTAATTATATGACGTCACACTAAGTGGGAGCGGGGTCTCGTAAATGTGACAGCCTGTGACAAGGACGAGGGAGAGGAGTTAATAAATCGTACAGTTCCTGTGACGTAATTTACAGATGACCCTTTAAAAGAGGGTCTCAAAACCATGGAATGTCACATAAGTTTAAAAAAAAGCAATTGTCTGTATTGTAGAAACAATGTTAACAATGACAAACATGCATATTGTGGTCTGCTGGCTACTAAAGCTTTCTTCAACCTAAAGAAAAAACATAAAAGCTTTATGCTTTTCTGCCAGCCAAATTACGTTGTATTAGATAAAATTTTAGGAAATCCCCGATAAAAAATAAAATTAAAATATTGTTAAAAAGAATTCTTTATCGGCCTTTTGAATTCGTTAATTCGTGGGATTACGGAAATCCCCACCGAAGCTGCCAAAAAGAGCTCATGGCCTTGACACGCTAGAATCTTGATAAGGGATCATCTGTAAATGACGTCATTCGAATTTTACGCTTTTTGTTATAGTTTGTCACAGTTTGAAAACTCCCCCTTGTCCCCTGGAAAAGTCTTTACCCACTTTCCCGTTCGTAAATGATCCTATAATCTTTGAGCATTTCCAAACGGGAGTGTGGTACTCACTAACTGTCTTAAAGTACCCAACTAAAGCCCAGCGGGTTCCTCATCAACCATTGGATAGGGCCATTAGGAAACCAGGTCCCCCTCGATTGGACATAGATTTTAAAATTCCATGCATGTTTAAAAAATACTTAAAACTAAAACAACAGTTTCAACAGTTCTCTTCCTGAGAAGGTCGAAGCCTAATCCTAGTGGTCGGCTTTTGAACTAGGTCGCTAGGTTAAGCAGTTCTTAACGCGACCAGACGATACATGAGTGACCCATTCTAATACTGGTTTTCTAATACCAAACCTCCGCCGTGTTTCGGACTTGTAACAGTGGGTCCAAATTAATATCACACAATAAGTCAATACATCTACTTTTATATTGATGATTGTTGAGGTTTTAGGGTTTCCGGGGATTACGTCAGACAGCAATCGGTCATCTTAATCGCCCCACAGTCACACCCTCTGCAATTTAAGCAGACCC
>JANCMC010045646.1:0-29065 GCA_024363005.1 Charaxes varanes
AAAACGCGGAGCGGCCACATCCGAGGCTGCCTCGTGAGGCTGCTCCTTCTGTCAGGACATGGCTATTGTCACGTTCCCTCTGAGCCAAGTGTGTAAACGATAGCGTGGAGTAAGCTGAGATGCACGATCGGCCAAAACGTTCGGCGTTATCACATAAACTTATTTATCGTTCGTAAACCGGCTTTACAGTCAACAATTTTTTTGGGAAAACCTTTTCATATTCCAGCCATGTTATTGTTTTAAAAAAGGAATAGTTTTAGGGAATATTTTTTGTGATATTCTTTTCTCACTTAAACGCTTTTATCTAAGGCTAGATGACTTACATGACGTGGACCCTCAGGGTCTCCTTGCTTTTGTAGTGTTTTCCACAAAGGTGACATTTGAGAGGTTCACTCGCCGAGTGCAGTCTCACGTGTTTTTGCATCGCTGTACGTTTGCTGCGATGGAAATAAAAGATAAAATTTAAAGGTGGATATTTTGTCGAGAACTTGCCACGTATAGATTGAACTCCAAACTGACGTTTGGGCGCGTTAGTTTAGAGTCGGACAATGACACTGTAGGTTTTGTACGAATATATATGTAAAGAAAACCACTACACTAAGTGTTGTCCTTTTTCTTAAATATTTTGAACTGGCCGTTTTGTAACTGCCACTGTCAGATAGAAAAATAACGGGAATGTCAGGTTATGTTTTCTCATGATAAATAGCAGATTGTACAAAGTTAATTTCTATTTGGAAATAATATCTAGCCCTAAAGTAAAGGCTTTAAATGTTGTTTTTTTGTCTTTACAGAAAAACGCAATTTTGTCTTTATTTTACTCATTGGAGTGTAAAACTATTATATATATTTATTATCAAGTATATTTGTTTTTCTATAGACATTCGAATAGCGTATCAATATTTTCTTAATTTATTGTATGTCTTATGTACGATGACGTATTAAATAAACGAGCACTGCACACATCTACACAGGTACAGCAGCACGTGCAAAGTGTGACGTCACGTCGCGGCGTCGGTTCTCACTCGGTGGTGAGGTCGCGACATGACGTCACTCAGCAGCACGTGCAACGTGTGACGTCACATCACGATGTTTGAACTCACTCAGTGGTGTGGTCACATCGCGGACAGCTGTATAGCGCGCCGTTGGCCGCGTGCTGCAGGGAGTAGTGCTCCAGCACGTGCTGCCTCGACAGTCGGACTAGACCGCACAACTTGCATTTGTACCTAAAAAGTATTACAAAATTCCGTTTTTGGGTTCCCTAGTGCTATAAGGTTATACTTTCTAGTCGTTTGTGACGACTTTTTATTCTTGTGCCGCTGGAACTCGGGTATAGTATCGTTCTGTTCGATTTGTGAGATTTCCCGGTGACCTAAACCCTAACTTAAAGGTCGGCAATGCATATGCGAGTCCTCTGGTGGTGCAGATATCTATGGGCTTAGGTACCGCCTGCTCGTTTGCCCCCATGTCATATTTAAAAAATGGTTTGGAGTATTCGGAACTTAGACACACGTACCGCTCGAAATATCTAATACTAAAATATTTTAAGGTAGAGAATTAGAAAATAATTTGTAATGAACATAAAGAAGACAAAGAATACTAAAAGCCCCGAAAACAGGCCCATATCAGAGTTGTTGTAATAGTAAATTTCCAACCCTTCACTAGAACATCACTATGTTTCATATAACTTATGTCACCTCACTATTGTATTGTCTATTCCTCTTTGATTAAATCTCTCTTAACTGGAAGCATGTATTCTTAACAAACTCTTAATTTACACAATGTTTTTAGTAAGGACAAATATTAGTAGAATTGAAAATCATCTTTTTTATTAATTTCATAAATGTTACGTACGATTAAAGCACATTTCATTTAAAAGTATTAAATTGCAACTGGTAAGAAATTATTTATTTATTATTATTTAGAGCCTATTTTTTCCCACTGCAGGGCAAAGGCCTCCCTAAAATAAGAAGAAATATATGAAATAAAATAGTACGCGATATTAATTTGAATAAAATTAAGCAATACAATTACCTTGTGGAGTGTGACTTCATATGCCCTCGCAACGAGACCTTACTCGGACAATACTGTGTGCATAATTCACATTGCAGATGACCATTTTTCTAAAACAAATAAATTATATAGAATATAGAATTGTCTGTTTGTATCGATAAAACTAATTTTCTGAAAGGTTATTGGTCAATTCATCTACTTTTACTACACTCATACCATACCATTTGTCGACACCAGCGCCATTCTGGACGGTATCTGAACTATTATCTATGTTATGTTATATCTATATTAATAATGTTGAGTACTTTTCAACTCTTCTCCCATAAGATATGTTACTCCTTATTATACTTTCCATAGTCATACTGACATTGTGGCCATAAAGAACAATATGACGGCTGTCATCCTAGTTACTTAAAAAGAATTGGTTGGCCTACCAGTTTATCAATTAAAAAAAAATATATCATAACATACCGGGGCATGCTTATCCATATGACTTTTTAACACATCTTCAAAATTAAACCCCTTCACACATTTCTCGCATTTATACGGCAGTATTTTATATTTGTTACTGTTAGCTTGTTTCTTCATTTCCTCCAAAATCTTTAACAGAAGTTAGTCGATATTAGTAGGTGAAACATATTAATAGATGGAATAATGTCTGAAAATCTAATTAGTAGCCCAAATGAACACTGGTTATAAAAATTAAGGTATACAAAAAACCTAAAGCAATTTGATAGTATGAATATGTTTGAAGTGAAAACTTCTAAAGGCACATTGTGTATTTTTTGTAATGGATAAAAACCATTGAATGTGCGTCATCGTCGCCGAACACTTTCTGTGAGCTATTTATATACTATGTATATATGTGACTGGCTCATTGGCGTAGTCGGCAGTGACCCTGCCTACCGTTCCGAGGGTTGTGGGTTCGGTTCCCGCTTCGAGTCTGGGTGTAATATATATATTATGTATCTATAAATATACTTCTAAAATATAGAAAAAATATTTGTATATAACAGGCATCTATTACCTATAACTCAGGCATTAAGTTGTCTAACCTATGAACAGACGTCCGTGTGTCATATAGTCCTATATGCGTACGTACTTTTTGGGTGTGCGAAAAGCATGAATTTGCTTGACTTTGACGTCACCGTTACCGACACCCCTGACGATTCGTTTTCGCTTCTGCTGGGACTCCTAGAGTGTCAGTATTTGTATTTTTGTTTATTTTCATATTTGTTCATGCAAGTACAAAATTATAAATGAACTGTGCCAGTGGGCCAGTCAAATGCATGCATTATAAATAAAAAATCAACAGCAGACCAGTGTCTTTACAAAGCTCTTGGCACCCACCCCTGGCCGTTGTGTCATAATATCACAATTAACTGACACCCCACCCCCTTCCTTAAGGTGTGACGTAATTTACGGTTAGGAATAAGTTACCTGTTCTTTAGTCAATTTTATCACAATATATTCAGCAGTCTCTGTAACCATTCTAGATGAGAAACCCTCTTTTGTTTCTTTCCTTTTTATTAACTCTTTTTTCTTACACTTTCTTCTTTTCAAGAAGTCAGATTCCAAATTAGTGTGTAGTGTCTCAATTTTCAAATCTTCACCTGGATCATCTGAAGTATCCTAAAAAATCAAAAAATTATTATTATTTTTCTTCTTAATAACTACGTACACACGGGCATGATTTACTAGCCTGATACCCACGCCCATGGCCGATTGCAACACCAGGGGGCACGCAAATACGTAGACAAAGGTGGAATTCAAATTATGTATCTAGTTATGTATTGATTTCAGAACTGGAAAAACTGTATGTATGTATGTATGTACGTACATATATATATTTGTATGTATGTATATATTATTTGTATATACATATAACCTTTTTATCTATTTGTATTGTGAAGTTATATGTTATTATTAGAGCCTGCTCATAAATTGGACTACATATTATCAACATGATAATATATACGGACAATGCTTGCATAAATTGGAAAGTTCACAACATTTGATAAAATAGCAACAAATTTTATTTGTATGCCAAATGCTTTATAACAGGCATTATGACAAGTTTTGAAAAATAGGTTTATAGTGCACTTTAGTATCTATTATTGTCAAAAAATATAATATTTCCGCAAAAAGTAGCGTTTTTGTAGCAAAAAAAACCTTTTACATTTAAGGATTAATATTTTCTCCCAAACACTCAAAGTTGTCATGACGTCACTTATTCCACTAAGCACATCGACGTTTTCGCCGCAACCGAAACGCGGTATTCAAATGTCGAATACCTGACAGAGCATTTTAAAACGTTGCAATGGCTTTAATTTTTTTTTATATAACAAGGGGCAAACGAGCAGGCGGTTCATCTAAGTGACTACCGACACCCATGGACAACTGCAACACAAGATGGCTCGCAGATGCGTTTTAACGAAGCGAATTAGAACGCACTTACAATATATGTGATGTCGGAGGCTCTGCTAGTGTTTAAGCTATCTTGGCGGATTCTTGTATTTTCTAGTTTCTTTATTTATTAATTCCTGTTAATCTCGCTCATAATGGTAAATTAAATACGTTTATTAAATTTTTGTATATCTTCTTTTATTAGATAAATACATAGTTAAAACGATTTCTGATTACTGTCATCATGCCTATAATGATAGTTTGTCTTACCAATTCTTTACTATCCATATACTCATTGTCAGAATCCCCAAAATTTTGACTCAATAGAACCAAAGGGACATCATCTTCATCTTCTCCACTTTTGACATCTTCGTCTCTTTTGCAGTCTGGTCCAATATAAAAGTATTCAATTTGTGAGGTGGATAGTTGACAGGGCATGCCAATTATAGGCTTTGTATCCTAAAATCAGGTTATACTACTAAATAAATATATTATTTATCCAGCGTAGCTAAAATAACATTCAAGAATAAAAATTACACTTTCTTGAAAAGCCATTATGGTAAATTACTTACTAAAGGTAAATTTAAACAGGAAATAAAATATAATAATACAAATCATTAAGAAACGAACTTCTTTAGCTCCAACTATATGTATGTATACAGGGTGCAATTTTAGCGCCTAAGAGCTCAAAAGGTATATGGTATGCGCTGAAATCCACAAGGTACCTGGTTCAAACCCCACAACCATTGAGGTATTCTCCTCATACAAGCTCCTCCTACACATACACTCTTAATACAAGCTTGTAATTTAAGCTTAGTAGGAGGGGAAAAAGGAAATATTAGACATACCTAAATAGTATTCTTAATATTCCTTTAAAAAAAAAATTAAGGGTAGACAAATTTTGACAGAAGGTTGAGAAACAGTAGACTAATCGATAATCGATTCTCTAAAACAAAGAACATCTTGACAGCCTTGTTCTTCAGTCCATATTAGCTGTTGTGTATAATACAAACTCTTTAGTCTTATTACTTTATAAATAAAATAGTTAAGTATTTGACATCTGTCAGGATTTGGTCATAAAAATATTTTATTTGTTTCTATAATAATATATTTCCCTGAGGTTTTCCTCTTTGATTAATAAGACAGAATTATCTTATTACAAGTACCTAGTAAAAGCACAATTTTGGCAGGCAACCAGATAGCCTTGTTTTGTGGAACTAAATTAATAGGTGAGTTTGTTTTTTAAATAAACCGTAAAATTGGAATCCTAAGCTTATTAATAATGTGTTTATGAGTTATCCATGTGTTAGTAATAAACATTAGTAGTGTGCATGTTAGTCTCAATGCCTACATTGAGGCAATACCTATTTACTACCTAAATAAATAGGTATCAGAGTGTTGATAATGTTTAGGTAGTCACAAGTCGAGAGAAGTCTCTTACTCAGCACGTCAAGCATGTGTAAAGAAGTTTTACTTCAAAAATCGGTAAGTCTCTTACTCAGCACGTCAAGCATGTGTAAAGAAGTTTTACTTCAAAAATCGGTAAGGTATCCAACTTATTTAATATTAATTTTTCCATAATCGGCTATATAACTTGCTCTATAATGAAATGAACTTTATGCTTACAATTGCTATGTCTTGTATAACAAAATTATTTATAAATTATAACAATTTTTAATTTAATCACAGGTAATTTGTACTGTTGCTGTATAAAAGAGAACAAATAAGCAGAAGTAATATAGTCACAATAAAAATGTTATAATGTTGGTACCCATGCATTTTTTTAGACGTCCCACAGTATACACGTTAGTGTATACTCCACAGACTAGAGGCTCGTGCCATTGTTATCTTCGATTTGCCCAATCCTAACACAAGCTTTTAATTTAACCTTACTAGGAGGGGAAAAGGGAATATTAGACATACCTAAAAAGCATTCCTAATATTCTTTAAAAAAAATTGATAGGCCCCTAAAGGAGTTGAGCAATTGTTTATTTTATTTGATATTTGAATAACACTAAGAAATAATAACAATATAAAAAATGTGTTTTTTCCAACTTAGGACATTTAAGTTGTCTACTTAAATATTTAGAAAATTGAAAACTTTAATTTTTTCAATTGAAAGAGGAATATAGTATCGAAATTCAATACGTACAATGCATGAGTTTTATTCTGTAACTGAACGCCATCTTTCATCCACGTAACTGATAAGGGCACCAAACTTTCCACATGACATCTGAGTCTGACTTGTGTATGAGCGCGGGCCGTTAACTGGAAGCAAAATTAACAGACTATTCAAATCGCGCCACAAAGGCCGGTCGGCCTCATACTCCTAATGGACGGCTGGCTCTAAGATCTAATAAAACGTACAATCTTTTCCGCTTAGTCCACTTTGGTCCTTTGACACATCACGCACACACACATGCACACAAACACACGCACACACACTTACGCATACGCACACGTACATAAGCACGTACACGCGCGAATACACACACACGCAACAAAACCGTAGGTTTCGAAAGTAATAAGTTTATTATAAATCTTTATTTAATCAAATAGACCTAACATTGCAATGATTTTAAACCGAAGATAATACAGACTAAATGAACGTAGTAAATATGAATAAACCTATAATTAGTGCATTACAGACTTACCTTTTCTGCCACCACTAGATAAGGAACATCTGTAACAAAAGATTGACAGATATTATTGTCAAAAAGTGCAACAACCATATATGTATGTACATTGATTAAAAACTGTCATTCTACCAAAACACATTGATATAGAAAAGGCAACTAGTATTGTGCCTACCCCATTTGTAAGTAAAACTTGCGAAGGTAAGTAACTATGGGTATTTTCCCTTTACCCAATTATTCTATTAGGTATGAGAGGCATCCACCCACCTGGAGGTTTTGCCTGAACTGCTGTTGATCCAATTCTCCGCACCTCTTGCCCAAACTCGTCTTGACCAATTATCTGCAGATAACAGACAAATTTAAAATACCAAAAAAGACAAGTGAAATAAAGTTTTTCCTATAGTACAAGAAGACATTGTCCTGTCCGAACATTGTCTTATTCTTACTATTTATAATGAAATCAAACTATAGCGCCATCTATTGGCCGTTTACTTCACCAACCGCACCCCGGCCCCCTGATGATATTTAAAATGCTCCGGCATTTTAAATCACTCATATCTTCTAAGATATTCATTATAATGGCATGCTGTAAAGAGCAATTTTGATCTGCATAAAATTTAAAACGTATCTAGCGTATTTAATAGGACAAGGATTAATACCTTAAAAATATATTCTCTAACTACGCGTACAAGGGTGGAAAGCGAATTCATTTTATACTATTTAATGATTAGAAACGACAAGACCAAGAAGCGGGTATTTTGATTCTGTTGATAGCTTGAGCGAATCATGCCTTTCATAAATCATATCTATCTAGATTTCATATCACTCGGGATGATCTATGCCCTTGCAATTATACTGACTCACAAACATTTGAACACCTCATTCATGATTGCCCTCGCTTTAAATTAACGCGACTTGATTTTCTCTATGCTTGCAAAGATAAAAACATTGACCCTCGGGACCCCCTTTCCATTAACAGAAATACCATAAATTTTTAATCTGTTAGAAATATTTTTTTTGGCCAGAGTATTGTTTTAAAATTATGAACGAAAAATTAGTGATATTCATATTTTATTATTAATTTTTATCATTTTAAAAATTAATATTAAATGCCCCAAAATTATAAAAAACAGGATTATTTAAACGTAAAAGCAGCAATAAAAAACAAAAAATTTTAATAATAAAGTTTTTTAATTTTTTATCAGTATTGTCTTTTGAAAAAAAAATGAGCTTAAATTTAATTACGCTGCACTGACTTCATAAATTAAATTTAAAAAAAACTGGCAATACCTTAAGGTACATAATTTTAAAAATAGAATAGACAATATTTAAATATTGAAACATACATCATACAGGTATTTTTTATTTGCACATCACCTTGTAAATGGAAGGCCGGCAACTGTAAATTGTATTGGTTAACATATAACGTAAGTACTTCGGCAAAGAATCGGATTCTACGCCATTTGTTTAACTCAAGCTAGGATTGCATCAAATAAATTGTACTTACTTTTCCAGCCTATCGCCCAGTTTGTCCGAGAGGTGGTTTTCTTTGGGCTTGGTGAGATCCGAGTCGTAGAGGTCCCGCTTGTACCCTCGCCAGAAGGTGGGCATCATCCAGACGAACCATGTCTTCGAGAATATGTTAGCCCGCTTATAATTATTCGTCTTCTTCTCACGATTTTTCGGCGGTACCTTCATGGGATCGCCGGGACTCTTGTTGCCGCTGACCATTTTGATTTTTATTGTACAAAAGAAGTAAAAAAAAGAACAAAAACTGTGCTAAACAGTCACGCTTACGTTTAAAAAAAAAACGCAAGTTTAGAAGAGTTTGTATATCATATTTTTGGGAAAGAAAAAAGAAACTAAATCGCGGGTAAGATGCTGCGGCTGAGATGCGCGTGCGCAAAGCGCATGAGTGTGGACGACGCGGACCGATCGCTTGCCTTCTTCTACTGAACGACGCGCGGGAATTTTACGCTTATATCAACAGCGATGGCATTTGATCGGCGCCAAGAGCTCGCCCGGGCACGACTCGTGCTCTTAAAGCCTCATTAACTCTATTAGCTTTGGGGCTTTAAGACTTAATAAGCCCGGCGTAACGGTGTGATGGCATGCCTAGCAAAGTTGCGTGTAGTGTACCTCACACACCTCACTTCAACAATAGTCCACCTTGTAAAATTACTCGCGACACTTTACCTCACAAACGTTATTTTTGAATAAGTGACATAGCCTGCCTCACAAGCTTCACTTGTACTATTCAAAAGGGCTATTGCCCACCTCATAAAACTTGTTGAAACGTGTACCAAATGCCGGAGTCAGACATAGCTCAAAGTGTGTGTATATTTTTGTCCTTGAGGACTACAAAGTTCTACAAAACTTTGCACAGCTACGCAGTCCCCAGCCACATTACATGATCATTCTAATTAAACTATGTCTGGCTTCGGCATAATAGCCCAACTCTCAAAGGTATGATTGCTTGCAATAGTTTGAATTTACACACACTTCCGATACTTGTAATGTATTGATATGGCGTCAGCTATGCCGCTGAATGTGTCCATTCGTCGATTCGTGGGGGTATCTCGTACAATGTGTTAACTGGTAATAAATCTTCTCAAGACTGTACTTGCAGATGGTGAAAGAGGCCCTTAGAGATCACGTTTTTCTTTAACAATCTCGCATCTGCCGCGAACTTGACCCGTAGAACCGGAATCGAGTTTCTCTAGCGACGAATTTATTATTGAACTAGAATTGACCCGCGACTTCGAACGTGTGGTATTCTAATGATTTTTTTTCATTTCTTTGAGCGTTATAATTTTTTGGAAATATTTTCTATAAAGTAAATTGTGGGTCATGACGCGCTAGGGATGAAAAGCCTGTCTCCGAAGGCGTAAACCATCTTCGATAACGGAGGGTTGGATCTTCTTCAAAATGATGTTTGACGGTTAGCTGTTGACAAATTTTGCGGATAGTAATTAAGTCCAGTTCACTCCTCGGTAGTCCACTGCAGCACTACAAAATACCATGGGTATAAACTTACACATTGCCTATATCTATAGTAATAAACTGAAGAGTGTTTTTGTTTGTTTAAACGCGCTAATTTTAGAAATCACTGGTCTAATTTAAGAAATTCTTTCAGTGTTAGATAACCCATTTATTAGGGAAGGGTATAGGCTACACGTCAACATGGTAGGACCATCAAGAGCAGAGTACCAATGAAGAATGTTTGAAAATCAGAGTTTTTTTGTCTTTTGAGAACATCCGCTGTGTGCGCTGTCTATATGGTCAAAGTTTCACAAAAATCATGTATGACTTTTAAGGTTGGCTTACTATAACCTAACCAAATTGGTTCCAAAATGACATTACATTAATCCTTAACCAAAAATTGTTTTCATCCCCTAAGTGGTACGTGTGGCCCATACAAATGAAATCACTAGGTACAGTTAGTCGTTTTATTACGAATATTTATCATCACTATCATTACACGAGTATTTCTTATATTCCTATAAAACAATAACATAAACTAATGAAAATTATTTTGTATGTCTTCCAGAGTGCATTAAACGACTCTCTGTCGGCCAATTCTCTACTTAAAGACGAGAACACTCTGCTGAAAGCGCAAGTATCTGCCAAATCTCTACCACAGCCGACTATTGCCCAACAACCATCAGGCCCAGACCCACAGCTGGGCGAATACGAGGAGAAAATAGAACTGTTGAATGGTGAGGTGACCAGGCTTAATGCAGAAGTGGGCAGATTGGGTGGGGACGTAACCAGACTCAACGAGGAGCTGAAGAAGGCGCAGGAGGCGGAGAAGAGTGCTGCGGAAGAATTGGAGAAACTGAGGAAGGACCAAGAGGATCTACTGTATTTACTCGCTAATTATGTAAGTCCGTACACCCATATTATCTACACATATAGAGTGCGTGTGTTACTCGTAACTTGACAAATTCATAGTTATACGACCAGCCAAATAGACTCTTTGTCAATCTGTCAAGTCCATCACATTAAGAAGAAAAGAAAATACTTCGAGAAAAGAAAATAGCTTTGGTATTTCCGAACGGATACGACTTAGGGATCTTGAAGATAAGAACATACTCATTTCTCAAGGGCCGGCAACGCATCTGCGAGCCCTCTGGTGTTGCAGTTTTCCATGGGCGTCGGTAGTCACTTAGGACGACCGGACTGCTCTCTTGTTCCCTTGTTATATATTTAAAAAAAAAAACTTATTTCTGAAAGACTGGCAACGCATCTGTAGTTTTTAAGGTTCCGTATTCCTACATTCTTGTAGTTCTACCCTTTAGAGGGTTTCTACTCTTATAATTTCGCTCTGTCTGTTCGTTCGTAAGGAAGGGGGGGACCACCTTGCATGTGGATCGACTTCTAAACTATTACATGTAGAGACTTAAAATTTTCCACGTTGATAGGATATGCCAAAATCCTATTAGGAAAATTATTTTAAGCGCTACAACGCGGATAACAAACTTTAAAGTTTTTTTAACAACTGACTTTATCGCGTATCAGATGCGGAACCTTTATACATGAGCGTGTCTTGACACTCTCTTTATATTGTATATATTTTTTTTTATTTTATTGATAAATCAAAACCCAAAATCATTACAGTTTCCCAATTTGTTTTTTGGGGACAAAATACATACACACAGATTTCTTAAGAACTAATACATAAATTTCTTAAAATGGGTAATAGGTATCAAGAACACCCCGATAGGTATACCCATGTTTATCCGAAATAAGTTTGTTTAGTCGTAAATAATAGTAAGTAATACGTAAACTTAAGGAAAAATTTAAATGATCAAGAATTTTCATAGAATTTTAAGTAGTTATTCATGATACAACCCTTTACTGTTCATGATCTTTGGATTTTATTTGAAATACTAAACTTCTTTGCTTAAATCCGCGAATGAATATATGGAAAAATCGGGGAAAAGCTGCAACCCGAAAGCTACACCACCGAATCGCCACCAAAGCACAGCACCACACTGACTTTCCGATGTGCCTCAGCTCACGTTTCGCTTCGACACTGAAGCACCATCAGGAGATACGACTCTTACTTACTCTCAAAGAACCTTTGTAAAGCATCGGAACTTCGTAAAGTCAGTGTAGTGTTGTGCTTTGGTGGCGGATTCAGTTGTGTAGTTTTCCGGTTGCAGCATTGCACCGATTCTCCCTCATATTCATTCGCGGATTTTAGCAAAGTAGTTTAGTATTTCATGCATGTCATAGATTTCTGCGAAGTAACGCCTGATTCTATCAATTAATATTTTATTTATTTTCTTCTAACAGCCTTTCCTCCGAAAATTTATTTGGTAACAGTATTAGTGTAATTTAAAAAAATAGGGAAATTAAAAGTAAAACCAAATAATTGTACACAAATATATAATTCAGATCTTGTATTAGTATTAATCTTTTAAATATTTGATATATATATTATTTAAATACAACTAAAACTCAGTGTTAATCTAAGAAATCACGGTTTAAACATTACATGTCGTGAATGGTAATAAAATTTCTTAACTTTTACAGTTATCACCTGTCATAATGTACATCATATAGATTACATTTTTTAATTTCTTAGTAACTTGCAGAAAAACAAACACGTATTCAACATTTATATTTTTTGACAGTTGCCTCTTAGACTATTAATATTTTTACTGCTCATCTTCGTCTTCAGAGCCGGCGTCAGAAACATCAGTATAACAGTCCTGTTCTATCGCCTTAACGTTCAGGAACTCTGATGCTTGTGGTCCTACATTTAAAATTAATATGTATTAAAAATTGGAAAGTGTGCTTTAATCAGCCGTTTGAAATTAACAAAATCGGTAAGGTTCAATTTAATCACCTACACCGAAGGCTTTGAGCAATGAAAATGACATGTTGCTTTCGAAGTCCAAATATTCTTATCTTGTTATACTATTGTAGAAAGACACCAAGGGATTCGGCGAGGAATATGATAGACGGGAGCGTTGATATATATATTCAACCGCTACAAAGAAAGATTCTCAGTCCGGGTTAGGCGGAATGGGGCGGTTACGCCTCGCCAATAGTTGTTGGCGGGGAGATCTTTAATATATACTGATCGGTATGTAGAAACTCCGCTAGCGTGATTTGGAGTTTGTATGCTACGCGTCATCTTTTGTATCGTGTCCGTGTCTTGTCCGTACAGCGCCATCTCGTATAGCTTTCGTGCATCTTTCCACTTTAACATCGCCGTCTCGCGTCGTGTGTATATTTATGTAGTGACGCTAAACTATATTACTCGTTATGAAAAAATAATTACAAAGCAGTCATAAGGATTGTCGGCAAAGTAGTGAAACATTTAAACTATTAACAAAAAACATAGTCATAATGCCGGAGCCAGATATAGCTCAAAGTGTTTGTACATTATTGTCCTTGAAGACTACAAAGTTCTACAAAACTTTGCGCAGCTACACAAAGTCATCGGCTACACTACATGATCATTCAAATGAAGCTATGTCTGGCTCCGGCATAAAGGAAACAAAAGAACAAATTTACTTTTTAACTGTAATGAAGATTTGTAATAATTCTCTTTTTCAATTGTATCTTATGACTTTTTATATGTACCTACTGTTGGTTATCCTGAAATAAATAAACTCTCCCTACATCATCCGTAACAGTAGTGTCCGCATCCTTTCTCTCCTCTCCATCTACCATTATATCATTTTGCTGCATCCCTTTCCTTAACTCCTGTCTATCTAATTCGAGGGAGCGCCACATTGCAGTCCTTTTGGTCTGCAACCGAATTGTGCTGGCGTGTGGCGTAATCTCGTCATTAAAAGCTAGCAATGCATCTGCTAGCCTCCTGAAAGTGCAGATGTCCATGGGCATCGGTATTCACTTATGATAACCACCTGCTCGTTTGTCCATAGTAACTTAAAAAAAAAGTTATGCTGATCATAAAATCCCACATTAAATAAAGAAATTCAAGCATATTACCACAAACCTTCTTTTTTACACACATAATGGCGAAATTCATGTGTCCCAGACCCGCGTACCGCCTATAAGAAGATATTTTCAATTAAACGGCCGCTGTCTATAACGATTTACAATATTACGGCCTTTCTGCGTGTCCAATTAAACCCGATGCTGTAGGGTTGAACTTACGTCGATTTTAGTTTTCGCGTGTGGAAATAAATAAGAAAATTATCGTTGTTTTCAAAAAAGAATATAAGAGTAATTTTTAGTCACGTTCACAGTATCTTAATTACATTTTATTTCTTTACTCAATATAGTAAAACACGGCATTGAAATATCGCTTAAGGGTAATATTTCTTACACAATACATATGCCAATAAAGTTGCAACATTTCTTTAAAAATAAGTTTTACATTTACAATAAAATTTGATAAGATTAGATAAATGCAAATACATAATATTAAAATGCTACGTAATGTTTTTCCTCGCTTATGTTCTCGTATCTAAGTTTTTAGGGTTCCGTAGTCTTACAAGGAACCCTCCTAGTTTCGCTCTGTCTGTATTTCTTTCCGCTAGTCTCCTTTTATTGTCGCTGGCAAATGTTTTAATGCACTGTCCCGCTTGCAAATAATCCCTTACTCTAGGAGCATTTACGAACGTTCCCCCTAGGATTTCCAAACTATTAGTGGTATGAACTTCAAATTTTCCATGTTAATAGACCAAAAACTCATTAGGAAAACTATTTTGAGTGTGTGTATTGACAAGCTATTGGCTAATATTATTAATAATTAATGGGTGACAACCCTCAGCTCACACGTTACTTAATATCTTGCCATCGTCGCTATTGTATACATCCGCACGCGATCGACTGACAGCGGATATTAATATTGCAATATTTACATACATCCAGTAGTAGCAAAATAAAGTTTTAATTAAACTTCTTTTGTATACGATACGATATTAAAAATGACAAAAAAATTTACTCTTGAAACCTTTTTTTTAGCAAAGAAAAATGGCCAAGAGCGTGTCAAGACACGCTTATATAGAAGGGATCCGTATCTGATACGCTATAAACGTATTTGTTAAATAACTTCAAAGGTTGTTGTCCGATTTCGTTTGAAATAATTTTCCTAATGAGTTTTTAGCATGTTCTATAAACATGGAAAATTTCAAGCCTCTACGTCTAATAGTTTGGAAATGCTAGGGGGAGACCACCTTACGGGCACGGCGGACGGACGGACGGACAGAGCAAAATTATAAGGGTTCTTTTTAGTACTACGGAACCCTAAAAACGGGCTGACTAAGGCAGGTTCACCTGAGTGAGTATAAATGTCCATGGAGAGCGCTGCATTACCAGAAGGCTCGCCGATGGGATGCTGACATTTGTGGATATATCAGGCCCCTTATTAAAAACATATTTTTGAATTTTGAAATAGATGTGAACGCGCATGCGTGATAGGTACCCGGTTCAAACCTCACCGCCGTTGGGGTATTGTCGCACCCACTCCTAATACAAGCTTTTAATTTAAGCTTAGTGGGATAAAGAGAATATTAGACATACCTAAAAAGTATTCCTATTCTTAAAAAAAACTATGTAATTTATTTACATATAAAAATCAATAATCCAGTCAATCTAGATTTGATTGACATGTTTTATCATACAGCTAAGACCATATTAAACATTTAATGGTTCGCAAAAAATACCCTGATTATTATGTCAAAATGTTTAAGCTACATGTGGACAGGAAAAATTATAATTATTTAAAAGCTATATTACAAAGGCACTTCATACTAAAAATATGACAGCGGCCATTAAATAGCGTTACTGCGCATGCCCGCCGCCATTTGTCGACAGGAAACAATTTCGTGAAAACTTAATAATAAAATTTATTTCAAATAGACGGTGCATTATCTTGGATGCATTCTACACTTTGTACCAAAAGGAATTATAAAAGCTCAGCATTTCTTTTTGGCTGGACCGTTTTTATTCAGTTTGTTTTGTTTCAATCCCCTTATTTCAGGGAAAGTTTATTTAAATATACTAAATAATGCAGATTTATTTAATACTTCAGAATATTTCAAATATATGACGTTGGGAATAGACCTTTTCAATGATGTACCATATAAAAAAATTATTTCATACATTCGACCAGTGTCACGTTATATGGAAGAGACAAAAAGGAGATTGGTTACATGAACCCAAACCTATTTGAATAATTAGTTTTGTCAACTTTTTTAGAGGGATTTTTATATTGGATAAATACACTGGATATGATAACATATACACTTTGGAATACAACTAATTAAAAAAATCTTAAGAGCTCTTTTTAAAATGCCATACTTATTTTTAAATTTACAATTAATACAAAATATATCACAACATACCTCCTCCGCCAACATAAACAGATAGTTAATAACATGTTCGGGTTTTCCAGCAAATTTCTTCCTTAGCACCGGGTCTTGGGTAGCAATACCCACCGGGCAAGTGTTCAAGTGACACTTCCTCATCATCGTGCAACCTGTTAACATTAAACAATATTACAGTCACTATTAATTTCTATACTTTCCATACAAAAAATATTTATAATTATATAAAATTCAATTTAGCTTTTACAAACACTAAATGGCCGACGACCAGGCTGGCCAAGGTAGAGGTGGCGCGACTATTTGGTTTGGGATGAGATTGGCCCAGGAAAGAGGAAATTGAACCGAGAAGGGGGGGGGGGGGTCTTTGGGGCGCAATAGACTAATTAAAATATACATATATAAAATGGTTTTAAAGTTTTACCTAGAACAATAAGCGGCGCGGTACTAAAACCGAATTCATCAGCGCCAAGTAATGCAGCCACCATCACATCGAAGCCAGTTCTAATTTGTCCATCTGCTTGAACCACCACTCTATAAACAATACAATTAAGCAAATTAACATCGTCAATTTCTGGCAAACATACAATTTATATTTCTAAATTATCTTTTTACACATTGCGTACGATTAGATATATACAATAACTATAACAAAACCGCAATTAAAACATTTATATATGTTTGTTCTGGGTTATCTCTGAAATGGCTGGGCCGATTTCATCGGAACTTTCACTGGCAGATGGATGATATTACAAATAAAAAACAACCTTCGAATTTTATCAAAATCACTAAACTTTTGTGGCAAAGTCACGGGACGCAGCTAGTCTCATATAAAATTTTAATCAATAGAAAAACAGCCTTATTAGACGCATTTTATTTGACTGACTTTCTTGAAATTTGCATTTAAAACGCCTTGAAATTAGAGCCTCAATAGCTCAACGGCATAAGGTATTGACCCCCGGAGCGGAAGGCAGCGTCCACTGCCCAATGCGCCAACGGGCCAGTTACTCACGGAATTGAACGAGTCCAATGACAATTTTGAATATAAAGCAGACGAAGTAGCGGATTATAACTAGTTACTTTATAAGATTAAAGCTAGTAGGCATCACACGTCTACTTGGATTTTTATTGAGCCCATCTTTGATGTTAATACCATAATTATTATGGGATTATAAGCCATAACATTAACAGTATTATTGCTCTTTGAAATTTATTATTGTTTGCTTTACGCCATGAGGTGAATGCTCATTATACCGGAGCCAGACATTGCACAAAGTGTTTGTACATTTTTGTCCTCGAAGACTACAAAGTTCTACAAAACTTTGCACAGCTACACTAATTCCCCGGCCACACTATGTTATCATTCAAATGAAGCTATGTCTAGCTCCGGCATAAATAATTATATATTTATACTACGTACAGATAACATATATGTATAATATCAATTTATTTAGTAATCAAGATTCTTGAATTTCGCGGCAAGCGCGGTACATCAGATTTTACTGTACTACTTACGTACAGCTGTCATTTTAGTTTAAGATTTGCGTCGATACCTATTAGTGTTAGGAGTGGGTGGGACAATACCCCAGCAACATCGGGGTTTAAATGGGGTTTTCTTAATTTCAGTCCATCCCTTTTACCTTTGAGCAATTAAGGCTCTAGCAATAGCTAATTTATCCCATGTTTTTTTGCTATCTTAGATATATGGCCGATGATACATGGCTAATACAAGCTTAGATGCCTGTTACACCAATCCTGCTGCAATATACAAAGGTATTCTGTAAGTACAAAGTGTTTTCTTCACTGCTATTTAGATTTTACATGTATAGTCGACCAAGAAATTGGTTTGTCACGCTAAGGTCAAATGTCGTTTGCACGTTTATTAGTTAAAACCCTCATTTTTGCTTGCAATACATTACGTTAATTTCTAAAAATAAACCTTAGCAAAATTTTCTAAGTGGGAACTGTCGTCCAAAATGGTAAAGCACTTTCTTGCTCGACTGTACATATATTTAAAGTAGGTCGCAGATCTCAGTAGCCAGCATTTGATTCGATCGTTAGGTTAAGTAGCTTTCAACGCAGCGGGGTAGATAGATGGATGACCCATTGTAACTTTGTTTTTCAAATGTCCATCCTCCTTCGTGTTTCTGAAAGCATGTAAAACAGTGGGTCCCGATTGATGTCACTGACTGATAACGGTCATGAGATTTTGGAGGTTTCGGAGATGGCGTCAATCTGCTACTAGACCAACATAACGCTAAGAAGAAGATAGGCATAAATAAAAGCCGTTACTGAGTGTAAATTTGTGGGAACGAACACCAAGGTGGAAGGTTTTCGGCGAGGAATGAAAGGGGGGAGCGTAGTTCGATGTGCTCAACCATTGGAAAGGTAGATCTTCGTGTCTGGGCTAGTTGGAGTTGCGCGAGGCGGACGCGCCTCGCCGACAGTTGCTCTTCGGAAGGTCTATATATAGTAATCGTAAAAGAAACTTTTTAGCGTAAGTTGGTTTGTATGAAGATTTTCAGTGTTTCTTCTGCGGTCGTCGTCATCCGTACAGCGCCATAGAGTTTGCTTTGCCAACCTTTTTCCACTCGACATCATTCTCATCTCGTTATGTAGCGGTGGCTACAAATTATATGATATCTCCTTCTGTTTCTTATAATATACACTATAGATGCTTTTAAGGTTCCCAAGGCCTAACGAGCAGAACGTACCTACCGACGCCCATGGACATCTGTACCAACAGAAGGCTCACAGATGGTTGCCGGCCTTTAAACAGGGTTTTAGTCCAGGGGGAGCTCTTACCAACTCAGGTTACAACATCACACCGATTTTTTCTCATATTTATGCGCGATTTAAGGAAAATTGTTTAGTTTTTCTTGCATGTCATGGATTTCCACTAAGTGACGTTAGATTCTATTTCGAGAAGTTAAGTCCTCGAGCCAGCATCGTTTTGAAACATACACTCCTTAACAGTCGCTTCATGGATATAACGATCCGTATATGATATCCAAGAATTGATTTTGAGACTAATATTGAAAGTGACAGAGGTGAATCATCTAAGATTCAGCCATTTATCGATGAATGTTCCATAACGTTGCTAGCTTTCGGACCATATGTAAGGTATAACGCAACCGAGTTCGCAAATTTTTATTTAATCGTAAATTTGGTGATAGCTCTAGAATGCTACGTAAAAATTACAGTCATGAAAAAAAAAATTTTAAAAACTTCTTTTTTACTTAAAGAAAGAGAGTTGCGCAGTACACAACCACTTCTAGGCGCCAGATTTCCTGCGTCATTCTGCAGAACTAGTGGGCTATATTTTATGATTAAAAATCCCGTTGCAAGTTACTACATTTATTTAATGTTCCCGTTAGCACATTCTTTGCAAAAAAGAAAAACCTCCAAAAAGAAACATTATATCTAAGAACCAGCCATTTATCGATAAATGTTTTTTTGGCGTTGCCTCTCGGACCATTTTTAGTCATCAGTAGTCACAAATTCGAGACACAAAATTCAAGTGATACTAATTACACTGATCGTAAAAAGTGTATCTCAATTCAGGGCCACGTTCCGCTCATACAGGGGGGTAATGATACGAATTACAATAATTGTGTAAGCGCAAGGGGGGCGGGCCCAAATGACAATCACGCGCCGCGACCTAATGAACGGGTGCGCAAGCTAGATCACAGGTGGCGGCTAGTTATGTACCCGAACCTATCGATATAATGAATCATATCGATAGAAGACAATCTTTATTGAGGAGATCGTGGCTTAATCAGTGGTCGGCATTTGAGTTGATCGCTAATTTAAGTTGCTCTTGCTGCGACTGGGTGATAGAGGTGACCCATTCTAGCACTGGATTATATTTAATATCTGACCTCCTCCGTGTTTCGGAAGGCAGGTAAAACAGTGGGACTCCGATTAATGTCACATTGTGATATTAGTCGTAAGGTTGTAGAAATCGTGGGGGTTCCGAGGATGACGTCAGATGGCAATCAGTCATCTTAACTCGCCCCACAGCCACATCCTCTAAAATCTAAGTGGACCCTGGTATTAAACCGGGATAACGCTAGGAAGAAGAAGAATTAGTTTATTAATAACGGTAAACACTTTAGTTGTCGTAAATACGATAAGGTAGATTAATTTTATCTACCTAGTTTTTTATTTCAGATTATAAACATTAATAACTTATTCTAAATTATTGTGTCATATTATAGTGATATTTTTTTTACATCAAATAGTACGGCAATGACAATTACACTGAAGGTTGACACAGTATACAATATGCTAACATTATTACACCTTAGAAGTAAAATATAAGCAATAAAAACAGCTTTCACGAAAAGCTCTCAACATAGTCAGTGTTCTTTATGTTACATATCAATATTTCATAATTCAATGCTAAAAATATAAATTACTAGTTATTATCCGCGACTTTATCCACGTAAAATAAGTTGAAAAATCTTAGCCTGATGATATAGCCTTTAGCTTTCCTCAATAAATGAGCTATGTAACACTGAACTAATTAACTAATAGAATCAGGCGTTACTTTGCGGAAATCCATGACATGCATGAAAAACTAAACCACTTTGCTTTAATCCGCGAATGAATACGAGGGCAAATCGGTGTAATGCTGCAACCCGAAAGCTACACCACCGAATCCCTCGAACGCGCTGACCCAATTCGGCTGCACACCAAAAGAACTGTAAGCGTGGCGCTACTTGTAATTAATATATATGTCACTCTGTATATAGGTGACTAGCTGTCCCTATCCCTGTTGCAGGTGTAGCCTGCGACTTTGTCGGCGTAAAATTAGGTAAAAAAGTTGATTAAATTTTAGCCTTAATTAAATATAATGCCTTACTCGATAAATAGGCTATTTAGCACTTAAAGAACTTTTCAAATCCGGCCAATAGTTCCTGAGTTTAGCGCATTTAAGAAAACAAACAAAAATCTCTTCAGCTTTATATATTACTACCTCTGCCCGCGAAGTCATCCACGTAAAATCAGATTTAAAAAAATAAATTCAATTTTAGCGCGATGATATATAGGCTTCCTCGATAAATCGGCTTTCTAATATTGAAAGAAATATTCAAATCGGACCAGTAGTTCCTGAGAATATCGTGCTCAAGCAAACAAACAAACAAACTCTTTAGCTTTATATATTAGTACCGATAAGTAAAACATGAGACTAGGAAAGCGGAGCATTAGTCGTCCAACGACTCGATGGCTCGATAACGCAATATCTGTCACGAGTCGAAACTGGTCCAGATTAGCTCAAGACCGTAAAGAGTGGTACAAACGGGGAGAGGGCCGTATGTATATTAATTTTACATACATCACAATGTTATACTACATAGAATCAAAATTTTGTATATATGGCTGTCTCTAGTATAGATAAAAATGATAAGAGATAACTATTATATTCATTAAAAAAATCTGTTTATAAGTCTATCTTAAATGTGTTTTTTTTATAATTGATAAACTAATTTACAAAAAACCTTATTAGTAACAAACATTTGATTACAGATATATGGAAGGTCAATCCAGACGACCGTAGTCCGAAACAGATGGTTTGACATTCCACTTACTCGAGAAGAATCACTTCAGTCTGATAAAAAACTTGTCATCAACTTTGGTCCATCGCAAGATCCTGATGGCGTCACTATGGTCGATTCTGTTAAAGTAAGTTAATTAAATAACACGAAATACGTCCCCTTTTTTAATTTACGTTACATGCCATGTGTTAAATTTGTAATATTTTTTATAGGTATATGGAAAAAATAAAGAGCAATTTGGTTGGCCAGAAGAGAACGAAGATCCATCAGCCTGTCCGTCATCAAGCAAAGTAGCACAGGTAAATAATACTTAGTATTAAGATATGCAAAATCTATATAACTCGCAATTGCGCTTAATTCAACTGCAAATGCATTTGAATTGTAGAAAATAATAATATGGAACAAAATAAATAATAAATTTAACTTGTTCAGACAAAAATTGTTTCTCTGTGTAAATGTAAAGTACCACTTAATCAATTAGTTAATCTCAATTTTGTTCTATAATCTTCTTCCTAGCAATATCCCGGTTAAGTACCAGGGTCCGCTTAGATTGCAGAGGATGTGGCTGCGTGGCGAGTTAATATGACCGATTGCCATCTGACGTCATCCTCGGAACCCCCACGATCTCTACAATCTTACGACTAATATCATAAAGTGGCATTAATCGGATCCCACTGTTTTACGTGCCTTCTGAAACACGGACGAGGTCGGATATCAAATATAAACTAGTGCTAGAATGGAGGACCCGTCTATAGCATTTACTTTTAATTTATTTGATAAGCCTATAGTGTCCCGCTGTTGGGCAAAGGCTTGCACTTCTTAAACAATTCTCTCCTATCCTGGGCTACTTGAATCCACGTCTTTCTCGCAAAGGCCTCCAAGTCCTCTTGAAACTCTTCCTCGGCCTACCTGGTCCTCAACTTTTAATTTTAGTAACACTAAATAACTTACTCTTGTTTCACCCTGGAAGGCTATTACAACACTAATAATTAATTAATTTATAATTTCTAGTCACGTAGGAAGACCAATGCGTCCGGTTCCGGGGATGACGTCAGACGGCAGTCGGTCATCTTAACTCGCCCCACAGCCACATACTCTGCAATCTAACCGGACCCTAGTACTAGAACGGGATAACGTGAGGTAGAAGAAGAATTTAAATATGTTGGTTAATTATTTCGGCAACAAAATGATTGAATTCAAAGCGGAAAAGTTGCAGTTAACAGCTTGATATGGAGTATTACTAAAGTAGGTCACAAATCGCTTGCAGCAATACAGAAGGTAGGCAATACTGAACAATGATTGTGAATTATTAAAATCCCATCGAGACTGCAGACCTAAATCAAAAGGGTACCACAACAGACCGTATCAAGAATTCATAAAGCCTATTGTATCGCTGATTAATTGCTAGCTTTTGTCTCCGGCTTCGTGCACATTAATACAGTTTCCTCAATCGATTTAGATCAAAGATAATATAAAAATTTTACCTTCAAATAAAATTTGTATTATGCTTTCAATGACGTCCGAAGTCCCAGCAATTTCCTGGGGCTATCTCATTATGAATCGGACAAAGACGATGGATTTTGTTACTTGTTTAAGTTACAGACTGGAAACGTCAGAGGGCAATATAGGATCGTCTAAGTAACGGAAGTAGCGACATCTAGCGAACATATGCCCTAGCACGATTATTTCGAACCGTTCGAGTCGAAGATTTAAACGCAATCGAGTTGATGATAAAGCGTGCGATATCTTCACCAACTTTAACTCGCTATCTAATGCGCGTTGTTTCCTTCGATTGCCATATCTTCAACCCCTATTTCTCCCTTTTCAAATTTAATTTTCGTGACAAAAAATAGCCTATGTCCTTCTCCAAAGTACAATATATATATCGAAATTAATCAAAATGAGTTGAGAGGTTTAGGTGTAAACGTAACAGACAGAGTTAGTTTCACATTTATAATATTCGTAAGGATTGCAAACTCAACTCTTAAAAAAACTATTCCAGACGTTGGGAAATTTTAAAATGTGTGTTTATTAAAATAATGCCATATATTAGGGAAATAGAGAAAATTAAAATCTATGTATAATATAAAAGTAAATTACACTCCTTTATCTCGGATTAGGAAAATTCGAGCCATTATTAGGACGAAAACAAGACAAGGAGTATACAAAACTTTCCCGCTTTATCTTAGATTGCATAGCCATTACCATAATTTTGTTGATAATAAAGTTTAAGCGCTAGCCTATTTAGGAAATTACGCTTCTGCTTCGAAAATGACACCATTAATCGAATTAATTACAAAAAACATTAAACAAAATCTAATTGCTTTTAGTTTTAGTCATTAAAAATTATTAATAGGCTGTATAAGTTAAGTGTATAATATAATTAAATATCAATTTTCTCATTGCGATTATTATATTATATTAATCGGGGGACAGTGTCGCTCACGTACGTACAGAATACCTTCGATAACCCTGCACGTGTCTCCTGGGTCGTGCCAAGCGAGACAACAACGTCGAATGTCGGGCGGCGGATATGATAATCCGAACCCTTACAGGGTATCCTTGGAAACAGGAGCCTAGAGACTAAAAAACTTCTAAACAACCTGGAGTAGAAGGGAAAAGGGAAACCACTACGACTAGTTCTTCCATGAGAATATCCGACCGCAACAATGCCAACCAGGAAAAGGAAATATACTAGGTCGGATGATCCGACTGACCACTGGCGCTCAAAGTTATCCAGGTTTTTGAGTATGAAATTGGCTACCGATGCCTCCGTGCGGATTGGGAATCAGGCCCGAACGGCAGCAACTGTTACTGATGACCATACTAAAAATCTGACGGCGCGCCTTCGGCACATGGAACGTGAGGAACTTACAAAAACTCATTGTCACCGGGATGGAGTGATTACGTCCCAGAGGACAAAGGCCCAGTCGGACCAGGTGAAGGCGCTAAACACGGGCGTCGGGAAAGCAATGCATCAGGCCAAGGATCGCCCTAGGTGGAAAAATGGTTTTTCCACCTATCGGGAACATCAAGACGTTCAGCAATGAGCAAACGACTGAAGGAGGAGGGCAATCGGGCGTTCCACTCCTATTTATCCATAGATGTGATAGATGACTAGAGGAGGTCGTGCTCTAATCATTTCAGCAGCATTTGAGTCGATCGCTAGGTTAAGTAGCTCTTGCTGCGACCAGGTGTTAGATGCCATTCCAACACTGGTTTATATATAATATCCGATCTTCTCCGTGTTTCGCAAGGCACGTAAAACAATGGGACCGGATTAATGTCATTGAGTGATATTACTCGTGAAAGTTGTAGAGGGCAATCGGTCATCTTAACTCACCCCACAGACACATCGTCTGCAATCTAGGAAGCTAGGAAGATGTAGTAGATAACGACTTATACAGCCGATAGATATGATTATATATAGATATGCTATGTATTTAGATGAATGTGGCCTATCTGCAAAGTTGACCTATTTCACGAAATCGTGTTACATATTTTAATTTGATATACGGTTTTCTTCATGTAAATAATTAATTAGGAGCGCATGCATGGCATATTTAGTTCGCTGCGCTCCGTTTCACGCCACCATCGCGTTTCTATAAATTATTACGATTTCCAATAACCTGAACGAAACGGAACGTCGTATATTGATTTAACTTGTACGTTGGTTGGCAAAGACAAGCCTACCGCTACGGGTATGTGTGTTCGATTCCCACGTCGAGTCTGAGTATTATGTGCGTGCGTACGTGTGCGTGTGTGCGTGTGTGTATGTGTAACAGGCGCCTCTTACCTATGACACAGGCATGAAGTTGTGAACTTTCTGATCAGAGGTCCGTGTGTCATATAGTCCTATATATTTATCTATTTATTAATATGAGCCATGCTCAATTGTAGAAGTTCTAATAAAAATAACATTACTTGATAGAAGTCATGCTAAAATCATATAAAGTCCCAAATTATAGCATAACAATGAAACGGGGACTTGAAATCCGAAAAGACCCTTATCGCTGGCCTATTATCACACAATCGCTTTAAACCTCAATAATGAACACAATCATAGAATCCAGCTCGGCCAAAGTCGCGGATTATGACTAGCTAGTAGTATAATGAAATGAAAAAGAAGGGAAAAACGCTCTTTCGTTAGGAAATTGCAATATAGGCTTTTTATTTATTAAAAAGTCTATATTGCAATTTCCGAACGAAAATTGATTGAAGTGCCGCGTTGACCTCTGGCATTCTGGCCAAGGGCTAAGAGTCGCTACACCTTATCATCAAATAGCTATTTTATTATGACTAGCTTTTCGCTACGGCTTCGCACAATTCAAATAGGAAAAAGTACCAAGTACGCAAAAAAATATGTGTTTAAAGGGTAAAGGGGCGTGTGTTTACTTGAACGACTACCGACGCCCATAAGTAACTATTTCATCAAAAGGCAGATGCGTTGCCGGCCTCTAAAAATTGGGCATTTTCTTATGATGCCATTATGATGTTTTACAAGGCAGGAAATTTCTAGATATAGCAGTAACCGTTATCATAGGTGTTGTAGAGCAAATAAATTATTAATTCATTCATCCAGTCCTACATTCATTCATTCCTTCATTACTTCATTCATTCATTAACTCTCTCATTTATTCAATTAATTAATTAATTCATCCAATTTTACCACCATTTAGATAAAATCCATATCAATCCACTCAAAGATTAAAACACACCAGCGAATTTGACCTTTCCCAAACATTGTTTATTGCCTTATTTTAAAAAGAAAAAAATAGTGGGGCGTATTCATAATTTATCGGCCGTCTACGTAAGGGTATGAGCACATTCGGCGTCATTGCCCGCGCCGGGAATAGAACCGGCGTCTCTAACGCGAGCCAGGGTTAATCGTGCACACAGCTGTGACGCGTGACTCATGCAAAACAAAGAAACTTAGAAAGCGCCTTCTATAGTTATACTAAAAGGATATTACGTAGCTAGCTTTTATACTCAGCTTTAGGTAGCTTTTAAGCTCTCGGTATTAGTCCAATCAATGGACTAGTTGACTATTTTTCAGAGACTAATAAATATTATGCCTTGCAGTCAACTAAACCTAAAATATAAATATACTTTCAACTGGTTAATTTTGCGTAATTAAAACTCCGCGTAAATTGTAGCGCCAAAACGCTCTGACTGTCATGGCGTCTTGTATGACGTAACGACTTGCTAAACAAACAGCTGTACTTAAGAGTGATTGGAGCATACGTTAGCAGCGACAATTTGTTTGACACGCAGTGACGTCACGATTCAGATTGCTGTTTGGAGTCGCGTGATTTATGTCCGTAATTCAATCGATTTATATTTTCAAAACATTAAACATCTGACATATTTTAGTAACTTCATCTGATTTGTGTAATATTTATACCTCTGTCAACTATCCGGAACCAAATTTTATTAAGATTTCTTTTAGTGGCAACTACCTTATTCCTCAGAATACTCTCTTGAATTCTAGTTTTGTGGGTTTTTCACGTAATTAGTTCGAAAGGGGATATATTTCTTTCTCTGAACCAACGCCAAACGGGGTTAACAGTGCTTCAGTCTACATTGTTAGTTCAAGATACTCAAACTTGGCAATATGCCACAGAAATTCATGAAAATCAACAAAAGATTTTACGTATGAATGGAAATACCTAAATACCTAGTTGCCAATTTAATTAGCTTTGCCGATACTTTACTCAATACGTAAAAAACGAGTGACTGTTGACCTGTTGGGACGGGTTTGATACTGGATTTATTATGTTTCGTATCATTAGCAGTGCCCGCGACTTGGTTCACGTAAAATTAGTTTAAAAATAGATTCAATTTACGTGGTATAGCTCATAGCCTTCCTCCATAAATGGGCTATCTAACACTGAAAGAATTTTTCAAATCGGACCAGTAGTTACTGAGATTAGCGCGTTCAAGCAAACAAACTCTTCAGCTTTATATGTTAGTATATAGACGATGGTTGCCTCTATGTGATGGTGATAAACGTCATTTCATTTCACAATATATTGCTTGATCAGGTCGATTAGAGGAGTTCGTACTTAATCAGTTGCCGGCATTTGAGACGATCGCTACGCTAAGTAGCTCTTACCGCGGTCGGGTGATGGATGGGTGACCAATTCTAACATTGGTTTCTAAATATCAGAAAATCCCCGTGTTTCAGAAGGCACGTAAAACAGTTGGTCCCGATTAGTGTCACTGAGAGATATAGTCGTGAGACTGAGAAGATTCCGGGGATGACGTCTGACGGCAGTCAGACTCTGGTAATAGACTGGAATAACGCTAGGAAAGGTTGGTTGATCACCCTAATAATAATAATTATTATTTTTTTACAAAGGTATTTCAGACACTCGTCTTGCAGGAAGTATATAAAAGCAACACAGGTTAGACGCTATTACTAGACAGTGGTCTAGAAGAATTCCGATGGTGTGTTTTTGCTATGCGGCGCTGGAACGCGAGACGTTTATATTTATCGCAGCGCTGCGCTCCGATGCATTCCCACTCGACTATATTAAACAAAAGATTAATACATTTGTGGAAAGGCACACCAGGTGGAAAGTTTAGGCGAGGAATGAAAGGTGGGAGCGTAGGTCGATATGCTCAACCACCGCAAAGGAAAATCTTCGTGTCCGGGCCAGTTGGAATTGCTCTGGGCGGCCGCGCCTCGCCGACAGTTGTTCGTCGGAAGGTATATATAGTAATCGTAAGTAGAAACTTCGCTAGCGTGAGTTGGTTTGTATGGAGATTTTCAGTGTTTGCACTGCGGTCATCGTCATCCGTACAGCGCCATCTAGTTTGCTTTGGTGTAACCTTTTCCACTCGACATCATTGCCATCTCGTTATTTAGCGGCAGCTATACATTGAATATATGAAGGAGTATAATATAATAGTTCAGCTTGGTCTGTATAAGGAGACAGTGGTCTAGAATGAATCTTATGGTGATTTTGGATGTGCTTTTAAATGCAAGACGTTTATAAACATCGCAGTGCATTTCCACTCGACTACATTGAAGGGAAATCCCATATATTTAATGAAATTATATATGCAATACACTATCGATACGCTTAGTGGAAAAAATAACGCATAATTCTTTCACCATACCATCTTGAACAGA
>JANCMC010045681.1:0-20416 GCA_024363005.1 Charaxes varanes
CTAATTCAATTAAGAGATAAAAAAAAAATATTAGTTGAAGGGGAACTCGCAAATCGAACGAAACGCAACAAAAATTCCATCACTAGACATGACAGCATTGCCACCACTTCACGCCAATCTTATGTCCGGAAGAGGTATTGGTACCCGTCCGCGCTGGCCTGATTCGGATGCAGACCAAAAAGGCTGCAAACGTGGCGCTACCTATAATTAAAAGATTAAGTTGGAAAAAGCGAGGGATTATAGCTTTGTGGACATTTGCCAACCTGTTGGTCCGACCAAATCAAGGATATCACATCCACTTTTGGATCACGTTTGGATGGGAACCAATCGAGACGGATTTTCCGAAAAAGTGGGTCTTGTGATCAAAATCCTCAATAAGTAAGGAAACGGATAAAGAATAATATTTGTGTGCTCATATTTCTTTTTTTTCAGAATGATATAAATCTTATTATATAGCATAAATGTTGACAAATCTACCTCTTTATGTGTGTAGAATTTCATAGTAGGTGTATCGAGTGTCTCGTTTTTGAAGGTATTAAGGTTCCCATTTTTTTAAATCAGAAATCAATGGACTTATGTTGTATTTTACTTATAAATAGTATAAAAAATATAGTTCAAAAATGTATTATATATAATGTGCTGCTAAATAACATAAATTATATCTTTTTTTGGTCAGGTTCTATGGTATAATAACAATATCTAAGAATAAGAATGGAAACAGTGAACTATGTAATAATAATATTATGCTATGTCAGGGGTCGGCAAACTGTGGCTCTTTAGTTCTATACGCAAATATGTGATAACCTAATAATGCCATAGCCTCTTCATACTGTCGAAATAGTCACGTTCTTAATATATTCTCGTTCTGAAAGTGCCCGAGATTTGTTAGATGAAAAGAATGCATTTACATCTAAACCAATAATATAGTTCAACGTCAAATTTAGTCATATTAAAAAATTACAATACAAAAACTAGGAAATTATTCTAAGATAGTAATAGATTAGAAACACTTTTATCAGTATGAAACTCGTGTCGTATAAGATATACGAGTATGTATCAGTAAGACTGGATTGAGTTTCAAATTCATATTTTATCTTATTTCGCTTTGTTAGGGTGCTTGTTAAGATTAAACCCAAAATTACATAAGTAATACTTAAGAAGAAAAAACAAAGCGCAGTAAATTATACTCGAAACTTCTTATTTATTAAAACTTTGGACTCGCTTGCATCACCGATGAAACACAATTAATTCATTATCGTGATTTATTAAGTCTGAAAACTTTTCTTGTACATATATCACAATTTCACTACACATAATTTACACCTCCATTAGCGCCATTTACACAGTGTTTGTAATGTACAGATGGCTCGGTTTGTTACTTGTGTAACACTGAACATTTTCACAGTAACATAGTTCTAAATTCACGTACACATGGCTCTGAATTGTGACAGAAACGTAGCTCGCAGATAGTTTCCGTTTGCCACTAGTGTAACACCGAACATTCTATGTAATACAATTCTAATCGTGTATACAAGCTGTACATTATTGCTGAAAGGTAGACTCCAGGTGGTTTGGTTTGTTTCTTGTGTAATGCTGAACATTTTTGGTAATCGTTATAAAAGGTCTATGGTTTTTATGTATCCAATCTTCCATAGGCGGGGCACAGACGTGGGAATCATTGGCACAACTGGAATAACTCAAAAAGATCCAACTTTGCCACAAAAACGGGGCAAACTGACCCGAGGGTATGTCCCCCAGCTCAGGAATGCGTTTTGTTAACCTCAAGTTCCATAACACTGTCCTATAATCGAGTTGAATGCGTATTCTACTATATTCACCTTAAGAACGAACTAAGCTTCGCCAAACCTGGGTACTTTAAATTGCGTAATTCTATTGCCCAGGATGGTACATGGAAGTAGAAAAAGTCTTCGAAGATCCACTTCTTCCGCGTGACTATGATTGAGAAGGACAAAGTTTTTATATATTCTACCTATATCATCTCCTACGCTACCTAGCTCTCCCTAAACCATCTTCTTCTTCCTAGCGTTATCCAGGGTACGCTCAGATTGCAGAGGATGTGGCTGTAGGGCGAGTTAAGATAACCGATTGCCAACTGACGTCATTCTCAGAACCCCCACGATCCCTATAATCTAACGACTAATATCGCAATGTGACGTTAAACAGATTCCACTGTTTTACGTGCCTTCCCAAGCACGGAGGAGGTCGGATAACAAATATAAACCAGTGTTAGAATGAGTCATCTATCCGGTCGCAGCGAGAGCTGCTTAACCTAGCGATCGACTCAAATGCCGACTATTTGACCAAACAACAATATTGTTCTTAAAACGAGATTATATTCCATACCTTGCATATCGTATAACAAAATATAGGCCACGAGGTGTTTCTACCTCTTAATGAAATTAATTTCTTGACGTTTTATTTCAAATTATATTAGGTTTTGTCCCAAGAGATTCCAAACCATTATTGTCCTAAGGTTGCTTTTATTAGGCAGGAAAAATGTAGTCACAGCATTTTTCCTGCCTATTAAAAGCAGCTGAAGCAGTTGCTGCAGAGAAATAGATTTTAGACTTACATTTTAGAGATACTTCATGGCTTCGTCTTTCACATTACAGAATTTGTCAATATTGACTTCGGATTTCTTGACGAATTATCCATTATTGCAGTAACATTTTCCCAAGATATGCCTATTTATTATTGCATTAAGTTGTTTACATTAGACAGGAAAAAACGCAGCCGTACTAAAGCAGTTCACATGCTTTGACGCAGGACAAATTAATTCTGGAAGGTTATTTCATACCTTCTTCTTTCGTACAACAAAATATGTGACTCCAGGTGTTACTCCCTCTTATTGACTTTTGATTTCTTGACTTATTGTCTCTTATTGTGGTGGTCATGTTTATTCCAAAGGATCGAACACTGCCTTTGCACTACACAACCACCATTGTTTGTTACACAATTGTTTATTGTTGTGTTGTGACAGCGGTTTTGTGACTCAATACAAACAAGATTGATTCCTCAACGTCTCCCTTAAAGACGGCCATTTAAAAGGTATTTTAAAAGACACATTTCTCCTACTTTAGAAATGGTTGCAATTTATCTTATCTAGAATGTAGTCTCTGCGGGTCCGTTATGCAATTTATCTTTTTTTTAACTGACTTTTAAAAATCAATCAATTAAATGTAAACTTAATCTAGCTCGCTTCCATACTTTTATTTAACATAAAGAACAATTTGTACACTAACATGCTTTTATTACTCAAAGTAGACCATAAACAATATTAGAACATTTATTTAAATTAAATTCCTTATAATTCATTGACTATCCGTCAAACCCATCTCCTCTTTGAGCCGGCAACGCGTCTGCTAGCCTCCTGATGGTACAGATGTCCATGTTGGTAGTCACTCATGTGAATCGCCTGCACGTTTGCCTCTGGTAACAAAAAAAAATAGTTATTAAGTTTTTGCTTGGCTTGTATTGGTTTTTAAATTAAAAAGAAAATCACTATTAGCTAAAATAAAAAAATATTTGTAGAAAATCTGATCATAAAATCATTGCTTATATAAATAATAATTTTTAAGTAATGTGGATTCTTTTTTTAACTACCCACTTCTTACGGTCTTGGCTTATCAAAAACTATCTTAAGTTCTTTATTAGAAAGGACATCTAAAGTCGCACTAGTAGGAGCATACCACGACGCACCGGTAATAATTATGAGTTCTTTCGGATCTGTATCTGCACACTACAGCTTTTTTGGTGCACCAATACATCCATTGTTGTATCCAACGCCTGGCAGACAAAGGTTATATAATCTCTCTCTTTTGGAAAAGGCTATAGAATTGCTTAAGCAATCCGTATTTGATATTTACATTCAGAATTCTGAAGAGTACGATAACCAAATAATGAGAAAATATTTCGGTCAGGGCGTGCCAACTTACACAGATTTGACAAAGAAATTCGACATGTTGTTTCTAAATGAGCATCCAATTTTGGCAGACAAGCGCCCTGTTCCTCCTTCCATTAAATACATCGGTGGTATTCATCATATTAATAGAAAGGAATTACCTACGGTAAACATCAAATATCTATTATTTTTACTCATAGGTCTATTAAATTACTTGAAATCCCAAAAACATATTCAAAGACTGAAAATGTACATGCTGAATATAGCTTGCTGTAGTAATCTCCTCGGATAATATAAATTTAGAGAACATTCATGTTATGTAAGAGGCATTTAAGAATCACCATTGCCAAGAATTAAGAAACCCCATCTGCATCCGCAAGCAAATAGCGTCATCATCTCAGTTCTCAATCGGCTATCCGTAGCAGTCAAAATGTCTCCGAGGCTCTCCAGTCAACCACACCACTGCCTAGCGAGACATCCAGGTACCTAATCCAAAACATGAACATAAATAGGTCTCCAAAATGAAGGTCCTCATTCCAACTAATTTTTGTCATTTTCACTGAGAAACTCCTAAAGAATTACAAATTTTTGTCGCTTGGAATACCATGCATAATAATGCACCGCACGCTATTAAATAGTTACATATTCCAGGATCTCAAAAAATTCTTGGATTCTTCAAAGCATGGTGTCATATACGTGAGTTTTGGTACGAATGTGATGCCGTCTCTACTCCCTCCTCAAAAAATTGAAATGATGAGAAAAGTGTTTTCTGAACTTTCGTTTGATATACTTTGGAAATATGACAAAGAAAGTTTACCGGTACAAACCAAGAACATCAAAATAGCAAAATGGTTTCCGCAAGTGGACATCTTACGTAAGTTATTTAATTCGTTACTCATCAGATCTAGGCATCGTCGCTTACGGCAAAAATTTAAAGTCCAAAAAAATATTAAATCATAAAACGTTTCAGTCATAATAAAGATTTTGGATATAAATTAAAGCATAAGGCAGATCATTGCATTACTTAATCAAATCTATAGCTATTAGGGAGATATGGTCAAATCCCTACATGTTAGTATAATAGAAAGTAACCAGTTAACAAAAAATATACAAAGATACCTCTTAAATTTTCTTGATCTGAACCAAGTAATTCGTTTTGATATAATTGTATACAAAGTTAAAGTTTGTTAATTTAAGCACTGGTACATTTCATGTGTAAATTTTTGTTTTCAGATCATCCAAATGTCAAATTATTCATAACTCAAGGTGGCTTACAATCTACAGACGAAGCTATAGATGCTGCAGTGCCAGTAATTGGTATTCCAATGTTGGTAGACCAGTGGTACAATGTTGAGAAATATGCTCACCACAAGATTGGACTACAATTGGATATAGAGACCTTAAATGAGAAGGAGTTTAAGGATTCAATTGAAAAAGTAATTTTAGATAAGAGGTAAGTTTTTAATTTTTCTAAATATTCATGTTGAAAGTTTGCAACTTTCTTACTAGCAAGCCATTATTAATGAATATTTATTTTTATTAAAAAAATTTATTGTCTGAGTATCTGACCTAAGAACAGACGCCGGAATATTCATTAAGAAAAGAATATATAGATATTTATTAAGTCTTGTAATGAGAAGTAGAAGTTTATGACGTTGGCGTTGATCTAATTCAAGATTATGCCAATATAGCCTAAGATCCCACTATAATGTTAATGGATTATAATTAAATATGTCAATAAATATACTGCAAATGGATTATATACAAAATTTCAGTCCAGAGTATGATAAAAGTGAGGCAATTCAAAGAGGGATATCTAGATTTATGAGATTCTTGCCCTATTTTAATTAATTTGTTCATTTTAACCATAACGTGATCAATCCCATCACTTTAGTGGTTATTAATTCACATGGTCCCAGGAAGCTGTACAAGTACAAATAATAAGGACTTGTAGAGTACAAAACAAATCAAGTATGAATTTTAGGAATTGGCAAAGATATGTGAAATATCAAAAGCGGTCGGTTCGCGTAACAAGTCGGTCTCACCTCATACGCGCGGGTGTTCGTTTGTTGCCACCGACTACATGATGTAGACGTAACGAGAGGCAATGTTTACCTCGTTATCTTCATTTCTTTACTGTGGTATCGGTACCTAATTATTGTCAGTCTAGTTCAGTCTTTTCTAACAATATATACAATTCTCGTGTCACGATGTTTGGTGCCAAACTCTAAAACCGCTCGAATGATTTTTATGAAAATTTTTGAATATATTTGGTAAGGTTGAGAATCGGTCGCAAACTATGTCTTAAATCCTAAGTGATAAGGATGGCCCCCGAGGATGAAGTCGCGGGGTACAGCTAGTCTATAAATATAATAGCGAAAAGTCACCTGAAACGAAATCTCGAAAACAACAAAACATACACTGATGAAATTTGGCAAGGAGGTAGTATATAGTTAGTAGACAGTCGCTAATAACTAAGTTTGCGTTAGACTCAGGTGAGGGAGGTTTATAGGCCCCCGCAGTTATACGCGGACGAATTCGCAGGAAACAGCTGGTGTTAAATATATAGAAAATTTAAATTATATGAACTTAAGTTATTTATTTTAATTGGTTTTATATAAGACAGCAAATGGACAAGTGGTTCACCTGATTGAGTAATGACGCTGTAGAACAACTACCAGAAGGGTAACTAGCCAGAACCATAAAACAGTCAAAGCTTTAATAGCTTTACGGTAAAAGGGCGGATTGAAATGCAAACACAAGCTTTTCAAAAAGCTGAAGTAACGAGAACATTAGGCAATCCCAATTATTCCTAATTTTTAAAAGTAAATATGTATATAGTCCGTGCGTCGGTCGGAGCTTTCATCACCATTCACCAATCATAACAGAACCAAATCCATGCGACACATTAAACTAATTCCAACTAATCATCTGTTTACAGTACAGACGCCGACCAAATAAATTATGCAACACAAATTACATATAATATTTTATTCATTTTCAATATCCACTTAATAATTTTAGTGTTGTACTAAATATATCGATAACATGCTCCAAAATATATATTTTTTTAATTTGTCGTGTTCTACATAAAAAATGAGGAAAATTCAATGAAGAGTAGATATTTTATATCCAAATCATCCTAATCGGCCTTCAAAAGCACATTTCTGGGTATAGGCATTTCATCATATTATCTACCAGATGCAGTCGACGGAGGAACGCGCTGGCCTAGAATGGAGCTATTCACTCTTACTTTAATGACACCCATGTTGTACTCTTGGAACACAGACGCCAGGAGAACTTTCCACGATTGAGCCGTTCGTACAAGGAAAGAAACATCGAAACGATTCGCATAGGAAGGCGGTATATAAACAATATACGGGTGGAAACCCGCATGGCGCCTGCGGTTTCGATGATAAAAAGGGCCCACAACCCTCGAAGTGGAAAGATGTAGAGAAAAGGAAGAGAAAATAGATGAAGAAGATAGAACGAAAAAATCACTTTAATTGCGAGGCGGACTTTTGTACTAACGCCACATTATTCAGGAGCCAAGCCCAAGAATTGCTTCGCTTAACATTTCTTTGGCGTGCGTGTACACAATAAGGTCAAACTTCCCATCCTTATCGACAACGATCCCTCGACACGAATCCTCCCTAAATTTTGTGCACTTTAACCCGTCCCTATGTTCTTAAAAATAAGGCACATAATTGTGTGTCCGATATAATCAGTTTTCTGTCCAAAGTCATTGTAACATGGATTCAAGTCAGCAAGCCATGAAGGTACACGATTAATTCTTATCAGGGTTTAGGTTGGAAGAGGTTTTGTTGAGCAACGTGTATTGTAGTGCCAATAAAACTACCTTTTCTATTTTATTTTCAATGCTACAATTGACAATCAAAAGTCTAGTTAAAAAAGGGTGTTGTGCCTTTTGTACGCGGGTTTGAATGAGGAGTGAAGTCATATAAGTCACCATCAACTTGGTCAGGTGACCACAACTTACGCCATTTGTTTATAATTTGAAGTTTTCGCTTCTCTCGGCTTTCCTCATGACAGCTTTGTTTTTTACCAGGATAAGAATGTATCTTCTATTTGGGGATACTTCTATATTTGTATCGTCCTTTTTGCCCATTAAAATGTAGAAATTTTTAGATCCGCTTTTTGGCGTTTTATAAATGGATGAACTTCGGTTGCGTGCACAAAAATTACGACTCATTGTCACGTTCCACCGGAGCCGAGCGTGCAAGCGAGAGTGCGAAACAAGTGATATAGAGGCACGTACGGCCAAGCGTTCGGCGTTATTACGTAAAATTATCGTCCGTTTTCTTCTATTCTATAGAGAACCACTTTTTTTGCAAAAATTTTTGACGTGGAAGCATCTTATTATGTACATATTTCGTCATATTCGATGAGAGTGTAGTTCTGACATGTACTGTCGATTGCGTAAACTGCGAGCCCATAAATCGTTATCGACGCGCGTTCGTCACGCGAATTGAAAAATCAATCATGTGCAGCGGTAAAGCGCGGTAATTGCTGAAATGATATGGTAGAGATGTTTACGTGCGAGTTTAAAAAGATTTTTTGTACTAGATTTTCCGATGTGAAAGCATTTTTTATAGGAACACATTTCGTTGCATTCGATGACAGTGTAATTCTGGCATATACTGTCGATTGCGTAAACTGCATACTCATATAGAGCTTTCGACACGCATTTGTCATACGAATCGGAGAATCAATCATGTGCAGCGATAAAGCGCGGTAATTGCTGAAAATGATATGATAGAGTGGTTTACGCACAACTTTATATAGATTTTTTTAGAACTGATTTTTTTTTTAACTTGGATAAGATTTTGAAGAGATTTGCCTAGCACTAGGTATAGAAGATAGTTTTGGTTTCATTTATCATAGAATCGAATAATGTAAGTGTTCGAGCGTATGACGCTAGATGGCGTTACCGTCTATTGTTAACAACAAACTGTAGCTGCTACCGCCGTGAAGCCGAGGCGATCGCGATCGCTTCCATATAAGAAAAGAAGATGGCTGCTTACTAACGCCGGTATAGGGAGTAAAAATACAATTTGAACTCTTCTAAGGGCAATTTTCAGTAAGAAAATTACGGATTCTTATATTATTATATCAATGAAACCAATATGTATGTGTATAGTATACTTTGTTGTTTTGTTATACTGATAATAAAAAAAAAACGAGGTAGCGCCACGCTTGCCTGTTCTTTTGATCTACAGCCGAATTGGGTCGGCGCGTTCGAGTACCAGTACCTCTTTCTCACATAAGATCGGCGTAAAGTGGTCCGCAATCACCATCATAAAAAATCCTGTTTCCGGATTTTTCCGGATTACTAAAGCAGATGTCCATGGGCGTCGGTAGGCACTTCGGTGCCTGCTGCCTGCTCATCTGCCCCCTTGTAACATTAAAAAAAAAAAGAGTGACCTTCACAGCATCAAAACGGGCGGACGGTTTGGAGCGAGCCGAGGCTCAGCTGTTCGCGAAGCCCCGGGTGAGGCTCCCGATAGAGTCGGTGCTCCGCGGGTGCCTCCTGTGAGTCCGAATCCGCGGATACCGTATGTGGAGTTATGGGACTGAGTTAGGTTGATAGCTCCGAGGGCCGAAGGGCATAGAGGTCATCGCGAATCGGGGACCACGTTCACGTCTGGGACGTTGTGTAACAGGTGTGTTTTGTGTAATCGTCCCTACCCTGCCAGGGTCGTTTTTGGCCGTAATCGCGTCATCCAGATCGTGGAGGTCGTTTTTGGGACGCCTAAGGTATTTTGGAGCTAGGGGATTGGGCGTCTAGTTGCAGGAGTCAACAACTAAGGGGTTGGGGTGTCTGTGGGCTTTCTCGAAGCGCCGTTCCGACAGGTCTTTGACGAGTTAACCTATAGTCTCGAGGTCCACGTTTCGCACGAACCAGTAGGTTCCGGTACACATACGTATGAAGCGATTTTGAAGGGTCTGAAACTTTTTGAAGGTTCCAGCAGGCTTATGTGCGAACACAACACTCGCTTAGGGCATGATCGGCTCGAAGTAGTTGTATGGGTAGCGTGTTTTAAATTACGCACTTGAACAAAACATAACAACACGAGCAAAGTTCAAAAGAAAAAACTAAATTTCGATTGATTGCTTAATCTATTCTAGGATTTGAAATAATACCTGAACATATCTATATATATGAAAGCAAAAGGTCATCTAAAAAGAAATCTCGAAAACCGCGGGACGTATTAAGATAAAAGGTAGTCTATAGTTAATAGATATCCGCTTAGTGGAAAGAAATGGATTCAAATGAGTCAGGAAAGGAAGGTGTGGTTGGAAAAGGGGGAGGCCTTTGCCTAGCAGTGGGACAGTATATTAAAAAAAAAAGACATCCGCTCAGAACGGGTTTTTTGATAGTATTAATTGGACGTGGTGGGTGGCGCTGTTGTCGGTAAGTAACCTAAATTTTATTTATTTTTATATTATATCTTTTTATTAACGTTTCTCGCTTAACCTTAAAAATGGCAGGGCGGATTTGACTGCTCTCTGTTTTTTTTATTTGCATTAATTGAGCTTTTATTTTAAAAAAGAAAAAAAAAGGAAAACTCTAAAAGGACTATTAAAAACATATCGGACATATGACCTCCTCCAGCTGAGGAGGTCGCAATACTTCCAGTACATTGGGTTCGTGCTGCCACCTTTCATCCGACCATAAATCGAGCAAGACAACGTCTGACAGGTATGTGTGGGCACGCGCGTGGGTGTATGTGTGTGTGTGTGTGTATATATATAAAATTGTACTAACCTGATGTATGTGTTGCGCAACAATGCAAGCTGTATGTAGAGAGTTCCTAACCGACTCGGGCCAACCGCAGGACTCCAGTTTCGACAACCACTTATCGCTGGATATTTCACGATCAATGCAAGCTAAAAAAAAACATCATATTATTAAATAAACTGAAAAAAAAATTAACAATTCATTTATACAGGGTGTTCCTGACATCGTAAAGCAAACTTTGTGATAAGGCTACTTTTAATATCCTAAATAAGGTTACGAAAATCATTCATCTCGGAAATGAGCGGTTACAGGTATTGCCGTCTTCATCCCATGCTTGAGCGCGCAATGTATCGTGAATGGCGCGAAGCTTACGTACTTCGCGGCTCCTTTGATGCAAACGCCGCGCCGACATGCAAAAACAATTGATCGAAGAAATTTTAAGTTTTATTTACAGTTCGAATGTATATTGGCAACGCTTTACATCTTCTTCGATATCCGCGATTGCCAGTTGAAATAAAACTACATGGGAAACGGCGAAAATAACGCTTTATTGTATAGACGACCAAGAATGTGCTAAACCATTTTTGATGACAATTCCTAGTTAAAGAAACTTTTGCAAAGGGTTATTTTTAGAACTTAACGTAAGGCATAACAAGCAAAAGTAGGCCTTTTGTCTAATTCTCGTGCAAACGACATTCGACCTTTGCGTGTGCAAACCAAATTTTTGTAAAAAAAGCGATACTTCCTGTTAAAATTATGTAATTTAAATGTAAGAAACTACCATTGTATTCAGTATAGTATATAAGTACCTTGCCATATATATATTTTTTTTATCTTTAATGTACTCTGTACAGTATATGTTACATTTGAATGTGGAAACTTTATTGGTGTATAAATTATGTAATAAGTATTTTTGTAGGAAATATTATAATCTTTGCTTCCCTAATAAAATAAAATAAAATAAAAAATATGTAGATAAGCCTAAAAAATAAAAATATAATCGATTTTTTTTTCACTTCAATATTCTGGCAAATACTCTTTGGAACATATGAATTGATTAAAAAACTTTACCAGTATTTTCGGGCTAAAATCCAAAATGTTAAAAATAATAGCGCCATTTTAAAATAATTTTATTTCAACTGGCAACACTTGCTTGAGCGTTCCCAACATTCGGTGTTGCCATGTGATGCTCGTGTGCGTCGCAGTGATCAACGGAATAAACATCGACCTCATCCATTGAGTTGTTCTCGAACGTTCCGTTCCAGTTGTGCTTCCCGATGCGTCAATGGATGATAAATTTGGATTTTTTCTCCTGTTGTCGTCTTTTTTTTGTATATTAGTGTTAATAAGCGAGGATGTGAAGTCGCTATGCGTTATCTAAGTGCACCTACGTGTTACGACTCAGCTATGGGGGTCTCAACTCCATATTTATAATGAATGTTTGTTTACTATGTGCGTGTGCGGAGTCGTCGTCTCGAACACTTGATATCCGGACCCCAATGTATTGATAATGAAACTGTCGATGGTATATCGATTTTAATATGTGTCGATCGATTTATGAGCGTGACGGCGAAATGGGCGATGCGTCGTGTATATATTGAAATTAAAAAAAAAGAAACAAAATGCCTTAAACTAAAAATCACTTAAATGTGAAAAAATATATATAAAATTAAATATTACAATAATATAAATATTTCTTTGCTACATTTTCTTATGGTAAAACTCCAAATTGAAACCATAAAACGTAGTAAAAATACATTAAATCATAATTTTATTAAATGCTGGCCAATAACAAGGATAAATAATATAGATAAGCTGTGGTTTAAAAATAACAAAAAAAACGGTTTCTTCCCTTAGTGTAATAAGTCATATCGGATCATTATACACCTTCCAAAATATTAGGAGAAAAATATTTGTTCCAACTACGCAGTAATGTTATCATTAATCACTGCATAAGCGATCAGAAAGGACGCCTTTTCTGCTTAGAACCATGACAGTGCAGTAATGTTGTATTAAATTTCATTACAGCACTGTTTTTATTTTCATAAAAAAAATATTGTTTAATTACAATTTAACGGGGACATAATATAACTCTTAAAGTTTCTTATGCCGGAGCCAGACATAGCTTCATTTGAATGATCATTTCAATGATCATGTAGTGCGGCCGGGTACTTTATGTAGCTGCGCAAAGTTTTGCATTACTTTGTAGTCTTCAAGGACAAAAATGTACAAACACTTTGAGCTTTGAGCTATGTCTGGCTCCGGCATTAGAAGAAGAGATTCTGCAGTGGTATCAAAGCTATTATCGACTATTTCGTTCGCGCCTCACCAGCGACCTTTCACCACTTATACAGTCCACTAAAACAACTAAATTTCCCCTACACGGGTAGAGATACTGAAAATATCATTAATGACATCGGACAATGTTTCCGCGTGCTGATTGACGGCATTTTGACGGCAGATCGTATCGGCTTGGCTCCGAATCCGTGCAACTTCCTTACAGCGATGACAGAAGGAGTATACTAATTTGTAATGTACATAATTTCAAAGGAACATGAATATGTACGACGATGAAAGGTATTTAGAATTGTTCCGTTTACATTTTTTAAGAGACAGATAGAATTGTAATAGAATTTATCTACCACATGAAAGACAACCAAAAGAAAACAAAAGAAATTGTACATACGACACAACCTAATTATTTCGACAATGTATAAAGTTGAAGAGTTTGTTTGTTTATTTATTTGCTTGAACGCGCTAATCTCAGGAACTACCGGTACCGATTTGAAAAACTCTTTCACTGTTAGATAACCCATTCACCGAGGAAGGCTATACATATATCATCACGCTAAAATGTAATCTATTTTTGTTACCTAACTTAACGCGGACGAATTCGCGGGCACAGCTAGTATTCTATATTTCATTCATACGGCCTCGACGTCCAAAATTCCACAAATTCCCAATTTTAGGTAATTATTCCCTAGCTAGCCTTCGTTTCTTTTTCAAGTAAATCCTGAAAATGTCACCCAAATAAAAATGAGTATATGAGGCCTAGAGGCCTAGGGGGTCATCCGTTAAGGGAGGGGGGAGGGGGGGGTCAAAAGCTTTGTGACGTTACGTCTCAAAATTAGAAAAAAAAAATAAACTGCCGTTTTTTTTTTAATTGTTTCTAACCAATGCATAAAATTGTAAAATATGTGATATGACACCAAAGGGGAGGAAGTTTTGCAAATATGACAACCTGTGACAAGACCGGGAAGGGAGGTCAAAAAATCACAAAATTCGTGTGACGTATTTATGGATGACCTCTATGCTCACTAACTCACTAACAGCGTCATATGAAAGTTCGTGTCTGTTAAAATAGCGTATTCAACATCGCGAACACCACCGGCCAGCAAATGTGACATATCGATTCCAAAAATAACGGACTATTACAAAGAGTGACACACGAACGGCCCGCGGATCCGCTTTCGTGTGTCCTATTAATAGATACAATGTAACACCAGGAAATGCCAACTGTGCGTAATCAAGCACCGCGGTTTTGAGCCTCAATAGCTCAACGGTATAAGGTATGGACTGAAATCCATAAAAGCTTTTAAAATATTATACTTGTAGACTTGCCATATTCCGTAACAATGTATGTACGAGTACAATTAACACGTGCAACAACAAAGCTTGCTTACAATAAAATCGTATGTAATTTTATAAAACTCAAAGCAGTATTTTTATTAATAAAAATACTGATTTATTTAAAAATATAAAAAAATCTTGAAAGATATACACAATCACTATTTTCTGGAAATAAGTTACTCTTGTTTACGGTAGGTGTTATTCAGGAGAAATGGGAATCTTTTCTACCTTTGCAAGATGTAGATGCATTGCAGTCTATTTGATATAAAATAAAAAAAAATATAACACTAGTGGTCCCTCCAGGTTTCACACGGGTATTTACATTATCGAAGTTTTACATATTCTATCGCTTATATTCACCAGCAGAACTGTAAGATTCTATTGGTGAAAGAAATTTTCAAATCGGTCCCGTAGTTTCAGAGCTTATTCAATGCAAACAAACAAACAAATGTTTCGTCTTTATAGTATACATTTCTATTATAAACCTATAAAAGTTAATAGTAGTAAACCTGGTAAGACGGATGAACGTTTTGACATCCGTACATGCTCTCTGAGGTATGTCTTGTTACTAAAACTTTTATTTGCTATAGAATTTTTAAATCTATACCAAGTAAAAAAGTTGTAGTTGTTTATGACGCCAAAATGGCGGTCAAATTAATTTCAATAAAATTCTCTCAACATAGTCTTTTAAAAGTATGAATATATATATTATGTATATGTATAGATTTTGTTATGTTATCATTCGTTTGAATGTCACATGTTATTGCTACATAATCTGCTTTGTATACAAAAACGCGTTAAAATATTGGCCCCCTTAGCCTGTATTTAAAGTATTTCACATAGATAATGACAAACAATGCAGTGTTAATTAATTATGGAATGGCCTACGGCAGATTTTAGATACTATCAAAACTTATTCAAGTATAATAAAAGCCTTGAATAAAACGGTCAAATCTTGTATAGGTGGCAGATGACGCCACACATGCGTCTTTTTAACGTACGGCCGAGGAGAACATAGTCGCGTTCTCAAATATTTGTTTGGGAACCTTCGGCGAAAGTTTTTAAAATGATCGCCGCAACGAATCGGTTAATAGCAAAATTTTTAGGCTATGATTGCCTCGTAATGATGAAATTCTTTACGCGTCCCTAGTAAGAATGGATTCACAATTGGAGTTGATTTCTGGAATTTATCTTCCAGTTTTAGGTTACATTCGAAGGGTGCACAAAGATACATTTGGTTTATGGCAGGTCGCGGAGGTGCTGCTGGAGCTGCTGGTGTGGCAGAGGGGCGTGGGCACGGACTGGCTGGCCGGGGCGCTGCGCCGCCTGTCGCGCGACCCTCCCGCCGCCACCGAGCACCAGTGCTGGCAGTTCCACCAGTACGCCACGAGGTAACCCCTTCTCAGTAACTCCATTTGTATTACGCACTGACTTTACCGTATATTGTGTATATTTACAGAGGGTATATAACATAACTCGACCGGTCCTTTGGCGCAGTGGGCAGTGACCCTACCTTCCGTTGCGTGGGTTGTGGGTTCGATTCCCGCCTCGAGTCTGGGTGTATTATCTATGTGTGTATTTATTAATTATTTGTATGATAAGCGCCTGTTACCTACACAGGCATTAATTTGTCTACCTTAAGAACAAACGTACGTATCATATAGTCCTATGTATTTATTTTAACATATGTAATATCAAGAATTAAGTAGGTAGGCAAATTTTTAAGTTTATACATGCTTTATTTTACATTTATATGTATTCCCCCCAGTTTCCCCAGAAACTAAGCGAAAACCTTGTGCCAGTGTATGCGTAATTATTGACGGCACGAGGTCGGGATTAAAACCCAGCACAAAGCATATATCAGATTGTACCCTCTACCGTTGAGCTATTGAGACTATTATAGTACCTACTTAAATCTATTTGCAGCGGCATAGGAAACGTGATCTCCCGGTTGCCATGAGTTACGCGTTTCTAAATAGTTATTTCCCTTAATTAATTACAAGGCGTGACTCTCGCGTTATCAATTATGTAATTGGATATTATTATGTGTTGTATTTTAGGTATTATAACACCACATGCTAAATATTTAAATCGAATATTTTATCAAATAGGGGTTAATATATTATATACTAGTTGTGCCCGCGACTACGTCCGCGTAAAATTAACCTATAGCCTTCCTCGATAAATGAGCTATTTAACACTACAATAATTTTTCTAATCGAACCAGTAGGTAGTTCCTGAGATAAGCGCGTTTAAGCAAACAAACAAATAAACAAGCAAACTCTTCAGCTTTACACATTAGTATATACAACGTTCATAAGTGTTTATCAAAAAGGTTTTTACTTAATTACTTACTCCTCTGGCGCAGCGATACACAGTGAGTCTTGGCGGGAACCAACTATACTGAGCTCTTTTTTAAAACCTTTTTTCGAGGGCACTCCAACTCTCGAAAGTTGTAAGTTCATAATTTTTTTGGGGTGAGGGTGAAGGGGAGGGGTAGGGCAAGGGGAAGAGGAGAATGTAGTAAACATTAAGTAACCCAACGTTCGGACAGGACAACGTCTGCCGGGTCCGTATTAGTATTTATATAAATGTGTATTTCACCGAACTGTTCGAGAATATTAGAAACACAAAAGTACTCGTATACCTAGAATCCAATTACAAGACATATATGTGTCTCTGATAAGGTTAAATCAATTTACCAATCAACTTCCACGTGTAACGAACGTGTTATCGACCTTTTCGTCAGGTTTTCTGTACGAAGGGGGTGATTGATAATGATAGGCTTCGAGGGCACTGACTGACGATCAATACAAGTCACCTGTTGCCACAAACTTAGAGGGAAAGCCAACTGCCAAAAGGCGTTTAAAATCAACCGCTATTCAAACCTAGTTGTTGGGTAAATCTAAAATATGGTTTGACGTAACAGCCTTCAAAGTTATATAGTTTTTAAAATAGGGTGCGTGGTGGATTAGGGTTCCGTAGTCCTACGGGGAAACTATAGCTTTCTGTCCGTCCTTCCGTCTGTCTGCCCTCAAGGTGGTCCGTACGCCCCTCTAGGATTTCCTATTAGATGTAGAGACTTACATTCCATGTGAATAGGACATGATAAAAATTCATTAGAAAAATTATTTTGAGCGAAAGCTTTTGAAGTAATTTAACAAATACCTTTATCGCGTATCAGATACGGAACCCTTCTACATAAGCGTGTCTTGACACGCTCTTGGTGATTTGAATTACTATGTAATGTCCCACAGCTGGGCAGAGTAACTAACTAACTCAATATTATGAAAAGACGTACCGATCCTATTATATATTATTATAATATACTATTTTCGTAAACGCATATAACCAAAACTGTAATTTCTCCCCTATAACACGGTAGCTTTATTCTGAGTTATAGTAAAACGCGTTGTAGGAGTATTCTCGTACAACACACTTACACGTACATCCCAGAATGCGCATAATACATATACTTTACTATTATATATTATGGAATACTAGTAATGCGCTGTAATAGTGTCGCGTTATACGGGAAAATTCAGTATACTTTAAGTAGAATTCTGTAAGTGTCCTTCACAATAGTACTCGTAGACAATACTTATTGCACAAAAACAATAATAAAATAATCCTCCGAAGTGCTGAAAGTAGTTTTATTTTATGATATCTTCGAGTTAACGACCCGATGCTCGTAAAATCTATACTCGACCTCGTTAAGTATTTAATGAATTTAATAAATAATGATAATGAATAGAGTCGGAGAAGAATTTCTTAGCGTTCCATGAATTCATCGTGCGGGTGTCAGGTCTATCGCGTTGTAAGGTAAGGAATTCAAGAAGTGCAGGCCAACTATTTAAAGGACGAGTGTACGACTCCTGTAGTGGTAAGTCATTTCGATTTCATATATTTGACGTCATATCATGTGCTAGCTGCACTTAAAAATTAAAGGAAAAATGTGTACTAATATAGATTTCAAGATGGGTGAAGGCTCATCAGTGGGCGTACTTCAATAATAGTTGTTTAGTTGGTTTGTCATTATCCATAACTTAGTTAATTCACACAGCATTTGAAGTTGACGGATCTAAATTAGGCGGATTTCTTAGCAATGCTCCATGGATTGATCATGCGGGTATCGAGTCCATCGTAGGAACCAGGGAGGTGCCTGGGACCCCCTCAGGCTTGTGACCCAAGTGTAGGTTTGATGGATCCATTTAACGTGCACTCACTACCACTGCCCGTGTTACCATTGGTCGCTTGCTACACTAACCGCCGCCATACTTATATAAAATAGTCCCGAATTTTAGATCTCATATATTTTTTAAAATATTCCTTTAAATGATATGCTTTAAAGGACAATTTTCATGTGTATAAAATTTATAACGTTCCTAGCGTATTTAATTGGATAAGGCATATACGGCATTCTTTAAAATAGCTTCGTAAATAGTTCATTGTTTTTTTTTGTAAATTGTAAAAGATACAAATGGCTACTGTAGGCTATACTTAGGAGATAGACATATACCTTCGTTGATTTTTTTGTAGATCTTAGGATATACAATTCCGTACTACATTATTTGTCATATGGTTTAGCCAGCACACGCAATATGAGCGCAAAAAAAAACGTTTTTTACGACATCTCGCTACAAGTCTCTGAAATTCTCAGCACTATAGTAGGCATGTATTATACATATAAATCTTCTTCTTTAAAAGGCCTGTTAATTGACGAAAATCGCATCAAAATCTGTGCGTAGTTTAAAAGATCTACGCGTTCAAAGACAGGAGGCGACTTTATTTTATTCTATGTAATGATTCTTATTTAACAGCACCGCCCCCACCACCACCAAGGGAGAGCAAAGAGGAGATCGCAAAGAGAAAGAGAAAAGAAGACTACAAATTGCGAGAGCTAAGGATCTTCTTACGTGACATTTGTAGGAAACTAGCCTCGAATCGTCGCTTTTACAAGTTCACCAAGCCTGTTGATTTAGAAGAGGTAATAATAATAAATAATTAAATAACGTATATATATTAATTATTAATCTTATTTTCGAGTCTGGCTGTATTATCTATATGTATATATTTATATATTTGCAAAAAAAAAGTATTTGTGTATAACAGACCGCTGTTACAGACATTAAGTTGTCTACCTAAGGAGGAACACACGTCCATGTGTCATATAGTCCTGTATATATTTATCATCGTCGATATATCATGGGGGTAAGGGGGTAGGAAAAACTGAACGTCCTTTTTCTTGAGGGTTTTGGGGTTGAGACATTTAGAGGAACCGAATTCAGTTCAACCTGAGGTCTAGAGAAGATTTACACAATCTTATATGGATAAAATATTATGTTGAACTATTCCAGGTAACCGATTACTTGGACATCATAAAGCAGCCGATGGACCTGGAGACCATGATGACGAAGGTCGACATGCACAAGTACAACTGCGCTAAGGAGTTCCTGGACGACGTCGACCTCATATGCGCCAACGCTTTGGAGTACAACCCGGACAGGTGTGTTTATTTGTTTTTAATACCATTTTGTCTAAAACATAAACGAATACACTAAGTAACACATAAAAAACCATATCGTTGTTTGATGATATTACATCTTAATTAAACAATTACTGTCACAAATAATAAGGCAAATTTTGTATAACGTCTTATTTAAATATGTCTCAACAAGGCCTAAATTATGGAGACACATTAATGGGTTGTATTTTTTTTTTATTAATATGTCCGATCAAGGCCTAAATTATAGAGACATATTAATGGGTTGTAATTTTTTTTATTAATACGTCTCAACAAGGCCTAATTTATGGAGACATTCATGGGTTGTAATTTTTTTTTATTAATATGTCTCAACAAGGCCTAATTTATGTAGACATATTAATGGGTTGTAATGTTTTTTTATTAATATGTCTAAACAAGGTCTAAATTATCGAGACATATTAATGGGTTGTAATGTTTTTATCAGTATTAAGTTGATGTATCTATTGTCTCTCTAATAGAATAAAACCTCAACCAGGTTTATCTACCATGGTTGAGTCGATAAGTTACAATAGTAGTAGCCATATCGCAAAGTTTGCGGTACTATGTCTTCTAAACC
>JANCMC010045688.1:0-24724 GCA_024363005.1 Charaxes varanes
TATTAACATTTTTATCCGTCTGTCCTTTTGTTCCGGGTAGTCTCCGAAACGGTTGGACTGATTTAGACGGGACTTTATAAGGAATAACACTTTCTACTTTACTTGTAGCTTAACAATTATGGTTCCTCACAAAAAAAGTCCTCAAATTTTAACAAAATCACTCAATTCTCGCGGGCGATGTTACAGCTAGTCTAAAATGTAATAATTTCTACAGGCAATGGATATAGTGAAATCTCTGGATCTTCGCCGCAAGTCTTCTTCAAAACGTCACGACTACGACGCTGGTGACGAAAAGACGAAGTCAACAGAGAGCCTCGACATGACCGTGGTGCAGATGAAGAGGCAGTATATCTTCATACCCCATACCAGTTTGGATAAGTTCGAATATATCAAAAATGACGTTATGTTCCTGGAATTTTTGGTCAATCAATAAATATGGGAGATTAGCTCTTATGCCGGAGCCAGACATAAATGCATTTGAATGGTCATACAGTGTAGCCGAGCACTTTGTATAACTGCACAAAGTTTTGTAGAACTTAGACTTCAAGGACAAAAATGTACAAGCACATTGAGCTATGCCTGGCTCCGGCGTTACAGGCAACTTCCCTAGCGGTATTTATTCTGAATAAAAAGTATCTTATGCACGCTTCTGTACCCAAAGTGTATATGTAGGTAATGTCGGATATAAATTAAATACCTAAATAGTAACCAACAAAAAACATCTTACATACGTAATTCTTATGTTTGTAACATTAGGGACGGAACCTTGTTTCGCAATGACAATCAATATCATGACAAAAGAGTTTTCTATTTATATCATGCGTTATTCAATTTCATTATCATTTTTGGTTAAATGATATTTTATTATTGTAAACCTTTTTATCTTATTTGCATAATTTTTTTATAAGGTAAACAAAGGTATCCACGCCAGACATAATACTACCCACCAAGTAACAATTTTTTCTAAATATAATTATTAATTTTAATGATACACTTTTATAAAGCATATATCCCTATATAATAATTTAAGAAAGAATAAATAAAACACTATTTAATGAAAAAAGTATTTTTATTAATACAATCTAGAAGTACAATCAAATCAATTTTCCTTAGCTTAGCTAAGCTAAATATAAAATAAAAAAAAAAAAAAACAATTTATTATATCACTTATTGTTCAGCAGAAAATTTTTTGCAGAAAATAAATTTTCTGCAAAAAAACGTCGAGTAAATGTTATCATTCATTATGTAACTGATAAGCTATGAACAATAATAAATAATTATTTCATTCAAAATCACACCAATAAATGTAATAATACACAAGTTCATAAACCTACAAAGAATTTATTGTATTTACTAATACATAATTTTGCTTCCATACGTCTTCTTCATCAGATGTAATAGCACATCAGTTATATTGTAAATTAAATAACTCATTAATAGATAACAAATAATTCGTTTGACGATATAATATAAAAAAAGTTAAGGGCAAAAAATCGATCCCTGTGGGATGCTCACTATGGAAGCTCTTAAATGGTCAACTCGAATAAATAATATAAATATCACGTAAATGTAGCTACCAGTTAAGACTTGTGTTTTGTTAACATCTTGTATTGAAATTACTTAAACATATATTTGTGTTATACTTCTATTTGCATTATTTTAATACAAATATATATATAATAATTTCACACTTTCTATGAAAAAATTGGAAGAAAATACTTTTTGTATTCGTTTATAAATTAAATGGCACATTTTATAGATGATATATGAATTTTTGTACAGTAAGATATTTTTGGACGGTAATATTGTCCAAAAAATGGCAGTCTGTAATTATAAACTGTTGGACAAAGGTATCAATATCTACCTCAGATAATGGTACGTTATTAATATAGTATGACCTGGATATTGCGGTCGTTTTTCTAGAAAAACGAATAACAGAACACTTTTGAATGTTTAAAGACATGCCGTTCGAGTCACACCATAAGGCCAAATTGTTTAAGTCATTTTGAAGACGACGAGTATCTTCCGTTGTATTAACTGGTCTGAAAAATTTCAAGTCATCCGCGAACATATAGAATTTCGAATATTGAAAACAAGTGCCAATTCCATTAATAAATACATTAAAAAATAAGGGGCCTAGGTGTGACCCTTGCGGGACTCCAGAGTAGGCAGTAAAAGGTTCAGAAGAGTGGCCACCTATTACAACACTAGAGACTCTTTCGGATAAGTAAGAATTGCACCAATGTAGTAGTGATCCAGCGATTCCACTAGAAGAGAGTTTTTCTAGGAGCGAATTGTGGTCAACCTTGTCGAAAGCCTTGCTAAAATCAGTGTAGATTGCATCCGCTGATTGGCCGCAATCCACTATATCAACAAGGTCTCCCACAAATGAGACCAAATTCGTTGTAGTGGACCTAGATTTAACAAATCCGTGCTGCTCAAAAGCAAGCAGGTGCTTGAAGTGCCAAGTTAAAATTGGACAGAGTATTAATTCAAATACTTTAGCAAATACGGGCAATAAAGAAATAGGCCTATAGTTCGTAATTTGGTTAGTGTCGCCGCTCTTGAATAATGGCAGTATAAGAGACGATTTCCATTTAGATGGGAATATACCAGAAGTCAAAGACTTATTAAAAATCAGCGAAAGGGGCAAGGCCAAAGAGCTAGCACATTTGACAACAAATATAGACGGTAATCCATCTGAACCGGCTCCTTTCTTTGTATCGAGTCTTTTTAGAACTCTAAGTACCTCAGCCTCTGTAATGGAAATACTATTTGACAAAGTATGTGAAGTGGATGGTATCAGAGAATCTACACTAAGCCTAGTAGTAGGTTTAGTGTTATAGACGGAAGAGAACGCAGTGGCAAAGAGATTACATATATCCGGTCCATTATCAGCGATACAATCTTTATAAGACATTTGGGCGGGAAAGGAAGTTTTGCCGCTTCTTTTATGTTTAACGAAAGTCCAAAACAGCTTAGGATTGGACGTCAAGGAAGACTCCAAATGAGCTATATATCTTTTGTAATTCTTCTCGTGTAATTTAGCGCAACGTTCACGTAAAAGTTCAAATGTAAGTATGTCCCGCGCATTACTATATTTGCGGCATTTTACTCTATATCTAAATTTTTCTTTAAGTGATTTTATTAACGCGGTGGAGAACCATATAGGGTACTTGTTGTTAATGCGAGGTCTAGATTTAGGTACATGTTTTAATATTACTGAACTCAGAAAATTATAAAATATTTCAACCATATTGTCAACAAGATTATCGTTTAATACGTCTTGCCAACAGATACCCTTCAGATCTTCGATAATCTTTTCATAATCCGCTTTATAGAAGTGAAATTTAGTATCGCATAAGGGTGACAGATTGTCATCAGTGGCAACAGAGACGTAGAACTCTAAGGGAGGGTGCAAGGGGTCTATAGCGATTAATGGGTTTGAGCACACAGTGAGTTGCGATAAAGCTATAGAACTTAGTAACAAGTCCAAAATCTTGTTCTTGTAATTTACAAATGAATTATATTGACTATTAACTATATGAATCGTCTTAGTTTCATATCCATATTGACCAAACACTTCCTATAGAATTGAATTTGTAAAAAAGTGTTGTGTTCATCGTCACAACCTCGCCAACATTACTTTCTTTCTACTTGATTTCATTTATGTTATAACTCGTCTAGAGCTTAAGCTGTTATTAAACCAGAGCTTTTAATTTAAGCTTAGTAGGAGGGGAAAAGGGGAATATTAGACATACCTAAAAAGTATTCCTAATATTCTTTAAAAAAAAAAAAATCTTCCTAGCGTTATCCCGGTTAAGTAACAGAGTCCGCTTGATTTCATAGGATATGGCTGTGGGGCAAATACCCATACCTGACGCGCCCGGGTTTTTGTAAGGGTCCTAGAAGGGTTCTAAAGAACCTCCTTATATAAAGAGTGCATATTTGGTGGGGGATCCGGTACATTATAATGTAATTGGACAACAAGGATTCTCTATATAGTTTTCCGACGCGCTCCCAAAGTAATCGCAAAATCCCCTCTTGGGTTCCCTACCTATTATATACAGAGGATATCTACGATTGATCTATATAAAATTGAATTTAGGTACCAGTAGGTTTACTAGCAATTAGCAATAGTCAAAGATTTATAATATTACCAAGTACAAATTACAGTCTATGAAAAATAGGGCGTGGGTGGTGAATAAATGAAGTCCTGACAAAATACGGATAAGATGGCTCTGGTAACAGACACCGGATATCCTATATCAAGAGACGTGATTAAAAATTCCTCCCGAGACTTTATTCGAGACGCGATAAAAAACCTTTGCTTAGTAGACAACTCCGGGGTATATTTAGGAATTTAATACGGTTAGAAATCGGAAAGAAGTTTCTGTATCAATTTTTTGTTTTTTAAATCAGTACACAATTCGTAAACGTAATTAAAGCTGTTCCTTCTTGTCAAAGAGTATCTACTGCTTTTTCTTAATTATTATTATGTTTTTATTATTCTTCTGTTTGTTTTAGTGTCTTCTCTCTTGTCAAATGTTTATGTTATGCCGGGGCCAGATATAGCTTCATTTGAATGATCATTTCAATGATCATGTAGTGTAGTCGGGAACTTTGTGTAACTGTACAAAGTTTTGTAGTACTTTGTGGACTTCCAGGACAAAAATGTACAAATACTCTGAGCTATGCCTAACTCTGGTTTTATAAGTGGAAACTGGATTCGTTTTGGAATTATGTTATTGCTTAAATTTATAATGACTATAGTATTGTTTGTTTCTCTAAAATAAAGTAATAAAAATAAAAATTGTCTATATTATTAATCTCTAAGATTATAGCACACTTAGAGTTTATTTAGGAATTCTATCTATATTATCTATTCTATATTCTATAATATATAAAGCTGAAGAGTTTGTTTGTTTGCTTGAACGCACTAGTTTCAGGAACATCTCTCAAAAAACTGATTTCTCAAAGGCCAGCAAGGCATTTGCTAGCCCTCTGATGTTGCAGTTGTCCATGGGCGTCAGTAGTCACCTAGATGCATGTCGGCTGCTCCTTTGCCCCTTCGTTGTCCCTTTATGTGTCAAGAATCATTTTCTCAGGAACGCGTGGCGCTATGAATTTGATATTAATATCAAATACTGAGGTCTACGGACCCGAGAAGCTGTGAAAAAATCAACCCTCTAAGTGTATGCAATCAAAAGATATTGTCATTTATGTCGTATTTCCCTAACAGTACACACGAAAAGAAAATCAAAACTTATAGGGTACTTCCCGTTAACCTAGAATCATGAAATTCGGCAAGAAGCATAAGTATAGAAAAAATTCTATTAAATTTGTAAAAAAAGAAATGCAGTGACTTTGTCAAATTATAAGAAATCTTATGAAAAGTATAAATCTTAAAATAACTTGGTAAAGTATTGTGTGATTTTACGGAACCCTTAGTGCGCTAGTCTCGCTCGCACTTGGCTGGTTTTTTAAGTTAAATATTAGTATTCATATATATATAATGAAAATTCCAGCAATGTTATTACAGGTTAACCTAATAGTGGGCGTATTGATACCAAAAACACTGCGGTCGAATAACCAAAACAAAGCCATACTGAGTGCTTAAGAGCTGGAATTCCGAAAGAGTGTTACGAATATAAATAATAAATAAATATATAGAACTACATGACACACTGATGTTTGTCCCTGAGGTAGACAATTTAATGCTTGTGTTATAGGTAACAGACGCAAGTATACGTTTTTTTAACAAAATTCCAGATGCAGTATTACAGGCAGAAGTACATGGCGTGCTCATGAAGAGGCCCTAGTCCAGTAGTGGACTGAATTGGGCTGAGGATGATGATAGTGTTGATCACCTTAAAAAAAACTAGCTGTTTTTCGCGACATTATCCCCGTAAAATTGCGAGGTCCTTTAGATCCCCATAATCTATCGTAAAATCCTTTCTTAGCGGATGTTTACTAACTACATATTACTTCCTTAACAAATTACGTCATTGTACGTCCCGCGGTTTCGCTTTTATACAGATATGTATAAATGTAGGTATACAATATAGTTTCTTTTTTATCCAATTTATCTAAGGGTCTTAATCTGTTTAAGATTATGCCAGATTCATCAAAAAAATATACTTTTTCACATATAATTCACAAATGTGACAAACGAATTTCACTGCTATCTCGGATGTAGCTACAACTTTGTTTAAATTGATTTACAAGTGTGAAAAATGTTTTTTATATCTTTATTTAGGGGAAAAACTACTGTATAAACTATCTATACATATATCTGTATAAAAGCGAAGACTACAGTATAGTTAGTAGGTAGTTAAAAAAGCTAATTTAAGAGAATTCTCTTAGACTGGAGTGAGTTTGGTTACTTCTAGAAATAAAAATATCGACGTGGGTGTCCGACTCTTAATTAAATTGCCGATCGGTTTGACCTTTTCTGCTTAATAGGTTTTAATCCATTAGGGCAATGGGCTTACTCGTGAGTCCATTTCATGCCACCTCCAGGTTTTATTGGGGAACAAGTGAAATTCTTCGCGGTATTTTCGCAATGGTTTTCGATTAGGAAAATTTTTGGGACGAATCAAATGTCAGTGCCAAATTCCGACCTCTTGCTCCCTTCAAAGAGGAATCCTAGAAACGTTTTTCTGTATTTCACGTTTTTATTTTGAAGCCAAATTTGAGTCTTAAATTCAAATGGCTTTACTGCGAATTTGGGTTTTTACAGCCGATCTTAAAGATAAAAGAATACAACCAAATTAATTAATATATAGCATGAATCGGAGGGAAAGAAGGTGCTATTTAAACAGTTATTTGTAATAAAAGTTAAATAAACAGTAAAATAATTCGATAATAAAATAAAAGTCAGAGTAAAAATTAAAATGTAACATTTAATATCGCAATTGCAGTAGAAGTAATATTTAAACATTAAAAATAAAAGTATCTTTAAAATATTGTTCCCGTATTCATCCATTCCTCCATTTCCACAATGGTTCATTATTTTGGCGTTAATGGCTTAAACGTGAAAGATAGATATATGCTGTCGTGGGCTTTTTTGTAGAACTATTTATGATAAACATTTCCTTCATACACTATATACGTGTAACTCTAACGGTTTTTGCAGCTCACGCCAGAATAGCTGGCAGACGGCACAACTTTCTCCTACTTAATTGAAATTTATCGTTATATTTTGGACAATTCACGTAATATATTTATAGCCTATGTGTTATTTTGATGTACAAACTATATTGTTGTAAAGATTTATTAAAATCCATTCAGTAGTTTTTCTATGAAAGTGCGTCAAACATACATACATACATCCATGTGTACAAACGTTCGCGTTTATAATATTAGCAGGATATTTCCCGCTACAAGAAAGGGCGAGCTAGCGCAACAACGTGCGAAAAAAAACTATCCGATGAATTGTAGACCTTCAAGTAAAAAACTCACTTTTTAGCCTTTTTCAAAGGCCTTCAACGCATCTGCAACTCCACAATAAACACTCAAAATGTATATAGGTGTTTATGGTTGTTATTTATTTATTTAATCATAAATACAGAGACAGTACAATAATTTCTTCGTGCCCTTAAGCCCAGTTGGCTTGTCTGGGTCATGCACATTATTTACAATACCAAAAAAAATCATTTCTAACTTAAAAATATGTGCCTTCATATAGTAATAAACCTTTTTTATAATTCACACAAATATTTATCGAGATTTTTAATTAAATAAAATTAGAAGGGTAGGCCAGACTAAACTTAATGAGCCTAGAAACTGAGGCCGGTTAATAGGTAAAATTTTTATAATTTTATGAATTATATTTTTTATATGATGAGATGCGCTTATTCAGTAATCACAAAAGTGGACTTTCAATGTATTATACATAGTATAAACTTAGTAGAGACAGCTTAAAAATGCACGCCCTTCCACTAACATCCATTATTTTAAAGTAAATATTTACTTCAACGCTTGCTTGAGTGTGTGTGCGTCCGTGTGTGTTTTGTAAGGTCAACTAAAGCGATCAGTTTAGCGGAGTTTTAGCGGCTTGGAGGGGCACGCATTTTTAGACTGAACGCACTCTACAGGCATTATCGCATCATTTGCGTGTCGAGCCAATCCCGGTGCTTCTCAACGTCCGTAAATATCACGTACTGGTTGGAATCACATCTGTTTGTTCCGTCGGAGCGGGCAAGGGTGTTCGACACAATTCCCTTCACGTGCCAAGTTCCAGCAGCGCTGCTGCCATCGCTTTGTATCGCATCGGGTATGAACACCTGGAAAAGTAAAGTGTCATTCGAATATAGTTGAAATGATATGAAATTTTCTTTCAAATGAAATGAAAATTTATTTGAAATGAAAAGATATTTAATTTGAAATGAAATTTTATTTGAAATGATATGATATTGAATTTGAAATTAAATATAAATTTAATTTGAAATTAAATGAAAATTTAATTTAAAATCAAATGAAATTTATTTATTTAATTAATTTTAATAAACTATGTATTTATAAATAGACTGTGCTTATGCTGTGTACAGATTGTAGGTATAATGTGTAAATTTAATTAGAATGTTAGTATACTACCCTCAGTAAACATAATACGTATAGTTAGACCACTATGACTTATTTTATTATTTATTTTTTTTGTATGCTAGCTCTCGCTTTAAGAGGTGGTCGTGGCCTAATCAGTGATCGGCATTTCAGTTGATCGCTAGGTTAAGTAACTTTAGGTGCGACCGGGCGATAGATGGGTGACCCATTCTAAGACTGGTTCATATTTGATATCGGACCTCCTCCTTTTTGAATGTGACTTCGTGACATTAGTCGTGAGGTTGTAGAGATCGTGGGGGTTCCAAGGATGACGTCAGATGGCAATCGGTCATCTTAACTCGCCCCACAGCCAATTCCTCTACAATCAAAGCGGACCCTGGTACAACACCGGTATAACGCTAGGAAGAAGCTAGTTCTCGCCATACTTAAAATTATGTTTAATTAAGTATTTAATGAATAATATAAAAAGTTCAAAGAACACACGAACGCCTCATATTTTCTAAATATTACGAACTACCAGCTATGCAGGCCGCCATTATTGTTAAGCGCCATCTCTTAGAAGAAACTCAATATATATTATTACGGTAATATTCCGGTAGGTGATATGTATAGTTGAAATTTAGTTTTTCATTGATTATAATAAACGATTCGGAATTACACACCCATTTTCAATAGGAAACAGCGCGCCGTAATTCTAAAGCTGATAAAAGAAGCATAAACATGATAAGTTAACTCGAACGTGATTGTGCCAGATCCACACACACAGACATTCGCACTTTTAGCGAGAGTGACGAACATAGATTATTTTTTATATGTACAGACTAGTTGTTACCCGCGATTTCAAGCGCTTAAAATTAGGTGAAATTTTTTAGCGTAATGATGTATAGCCTAAGCCTTCCTCGATAAATGGTCTATCTAACACAGGAAAAATTTTTCAAATCTGACCTGTGGCTTCTGAGATTAGCGCGTTTACGAAAACAAACATACTCTTCTATATATTAAGTATAGATTAATAGAGTATTATGACGATTCATAAGTACTCGTAAAAGTCTATTTGAATACATCATTTGAATTTGAATTTATATATAAAAGAAATAGAAGTACCTGGAAAGCACCTCCGCTGTCACCATTGCAAGCAGAGGTACCTAAAAACGTAAAAAATATGATTAAGTCACGATAGCTTAACTGGTTGAGGAGTTGGTTGAAATGTAACAGTTTCTTGGTTCCAGGTCTCTTAGAAACCTTCTTCTTCTTAGCGTTTCGTTGGCAAGCACTAAATTGTGTCGGCCCAGAACTTAGCCACATCAACTGCGTTATCACTCAAAATTCCAGCCTAACCTAGAGGTTCTTAGACACCTAAAATTACTCTTTTTAACCTAATACAAGCTTTTAATTTAAGTTTAGTAGGAGTGGAAAAGGGAATATAAGACATACCTAAAAAGTATTCCTAATATTCGTTATAAATAAAAAAAAATATTGAAAAAATGTCATCCACAAGTGCTGACTTTTTTTCCGCTGGATAAATGCTGTAACAGTGATACCAAATTTAAAGGATTATATTTGTTCGAGAAGAGACTGAAATTAAAGGTTGGCAGTAGCAAGGACACTGAGCGGAAGCGCCCTGAACAAACGTCCGGTAATAGGAAACCGGAAGTAGATATCCATGCGGAAAAACTACAAACATCGGAGCTTTTCAGCAAAAGTACAGAGTTACTTTTTACCTTACTTTTAGATGAAATCAATAGTATTAACTAGAGACTCATATACAGGAATATCTGGGTATTACTATATACTTACTATTTTCTATAATAATATACATTCTATTATCCTATAGGTAATATTATTCCCGCTCCCTTTCCCAATATTTTCAAAAATTACACGTAACATACAGACAGACTATTTTTTTGTCTTGAGTAGCTCAAAAATGTAAGTTTAGCTGCGTAAAGACAGTCCACCAGCGAGGGATTCCAAGATTAAATCACGAGCGTAGCGAGTGATTCAAAAGTAGAATCCTGAGCATTGGGAGGGACCTTCGTGTGGTAAAACACATTACGTTTCACTTGAGCAGCGAGAACACATAATAAATATTACTTAGAAGATAACACAATGAACAGGAATACAAAGAATTGACGTTTTTCCATTCCTCTATTATTAATTAAATAATTTTGAGTATTTTAAAAGTTGAGGGAGCAATTTTTGCAGTTCTGCAAATTTAATGTTATAGTTTTTACGCTACCAGTTTCAAGGAAATTTTATGCTATTCTTTAAGGTGCGTTCAGTAACACCGACCGTAATGTTTTATTTTTTAAATATTGAAAATTGAAATAATTATAAATACTTATGCATTAAGTATTAATTATTGTTATTATTTTTGTACACAATAATACATTAAATCTTAAATAAATTAGATAAAAATCATGGTTATCCATTTTACAAATATATTTCCAATTAAGTTTATTTACGCGTTTCCGGACGCGTTTTCTTTGAGATTGAATTTCAAAATTGACCTTCAAACTACTTGTGTTTGTCACTCGCTCTTTTTAAGGACGGGAAAAAGATAAAGTGCAGAGTAGTTCGAAAGTTGTTTACGGAACGATTCTATAAATCTATGGTTAGCACTCTTTATAGAAAAAAATAAAAAATAATCTTTGGTGTCGCGTTTAAAAATGTTTATTTTGTCCATACATTTGGTGGTACTGCCATAATGCACTTTACGAAAATAAGAAGAATATTGTTTGCTTGATCCCCTAGAGGGATATGAAAGTATGTAAAGATTAGTTCCTAAAGAATTGCTTACGAACTAACCACAGCGAGCAAGTGAAAAAAACAATAAAAGTTTCGCTTATTATCGAAGTCGATCCGCAGAGCTGGCCAACCGGCTTTCTAATTGGAAACATATTGAGTTTCTTCCCAACTTTGTAACTAGCTAAGCTCTGTAGTACTCTCGGTACTATAATTGAATGATTCTTATTAAAGTTAACTGACTTTTATATTAACTTCGAAGATTGGCTGGACGCGACAACAAATAATTTTAGAGTTGCGTGCTCACGAGAAGATTTTTTATGTTACAAGTTACAAACCAGCAGGCAACATACAGCTAAGGGCCTACTGATGCTCATGGACATCTGCACAGCCAGGTGGCAAGCAAATGCATTGCCGGCCTTTAACGACGAGACCGACATGCACGATGTTGGTTTCACCGGCGCAAGGCTGCGCTTACGGAAGGCGCAAGGTGTCCTTCATTGAGAGTCCTTCTAATGGATTTTACTTCAGTGCTTTCAAATTTTTGCAATGCCGTCAAGTTCTTTTAATTGTAAGCAGTAATTTAAAGTTAAGTGACTGTTAAGGCACACTACCGTGGAAAAACAACTCTGTTGCCTTGTGGTGGATTTAAAATTGTTGAAGTTTCCCCACTCGGGACGATGTTATATTCTACCGCTTAAAAAGGATGAAAATAAGTCCAGCCATTTTTGGATTATTTTGTCTTAGTTACATAATAAATTAAATTTGTTTTTTTTTAACGTTAAAATTGTTGTTCACTTGTGCTTATGTACGGGACCCTAAAAACCTAAAAAATAATATCGTATTGCACTACAAGATTCACGTCACAGTCGCCATGTAAGCGATACTTGTCAAATTGTCCCCGAGCGAGACGGCAATACGTTAGAGTGGGATGACAAGCATTCCGTGTCCGGCACCTTCTAAAACTGAAATATGATGAGGCCTACAATTTGTGGTCCGAATATTCACTATTCTTGTCTCATCGTTTTCCTTTTTTAGACAAACTATTATCGTGGTTTTTAAAAGAAATTTTTAATGATTCTGATAGCAGCTTTAAAGTTCATTATATTTTACCACCGACTGGTAGAAATTCGGCTTTAAATGTCCTATATATTTAAAACTATAAACAAAATATTAATTCTATGTGAAACAGCATATATTTGACAATTAATATACTTGAGGTCGTTATGACGTCGCTTTGACACCATCTTATAGTAAAATGTATACATGTGTGTGTAAATCAATTTGCATTGGTGTGCGTGTGATCTATCTTTATATATATAATTCTACTGTATGCGTGTACGTCACTGAACTCCTCCTAAACGGCTTTGAATGATTTTTTTTTGTACGCGATAGATTCACAAATCAGCCAGGCAGCTGGTATCTAAGTATTCTAAGTCTAATCTTAAAATCTTTTTATAGATCTTTACGTTCGAACAGGACAACATCCGCTAGTATATTCCATAGCTGTATCTAATTTCACACTCTTTCGTCCGCACAATTTTCGGAAAATGGTACCAAAAGCTTTTGCTTCGCGTATTTTTATATACATAACAAGAAAACTACGGATAACTTTTGACAAAATTATAAATTACATTATAGTTTCCTCCGAGCGAATCCATTAAGTTAATTAACTTAAATAAACAACAACGTCGCGTCGATTGATAAATCGAAGTCACTATTAATACGCCGTAAAAGTTAAAAACGACATCTTAATAAACGACTACGGAATTTACATCCGGCATTTCGGATTTATTTGCCGGTGGAATAAAATGAAATGCATCTGTGTTGCTTTATAAGTGTATTTTCGGACAAAAAATTGGGTTAGCGCGCTCCAGTCCCTTCCTGTACGACATTTTGTTTTAACTTTTGAATTGGCTTGGCTTATTTCTGTACACTCTTTCTTGTTTGGTCTGCCGTCTATCAAATTGATCGCAATGTTTGCTTTATTGTCGATTTGGCTGCGATATATATTGGGTACAGAAATCGTGTCAGCCATAATGGATCATAGTATTACATCGTGGATGGATTTAAACCAAATGAGAATAATGTGAAGTAAGTAGGTTAAGTCAATTTCATCATCGGCAGACTTCATATATTACATGAAAAGTCATAGCTCAAAAGAGCATACTGAATTAACTATTGTTTAATATAATTTAAAAAATAACATAAATAAATAAATATATACAGTACTATATGACACACGGACGTCTGTTCCTAAGGTAGACAACTTAATGCCTGTGTTATAGTCTTTATGTGTATATATTTACTCGTAAATAGTTTCAGTTATATGCGACTTTTTCAGTATTTGACAGTACTTTATATGACACACAACCACACACGCACGCACACTTAATGTATAAAGCTGAAGAGTTTGTTTGTTTGCTTGAATGTGCTAATGTCATATTAATTTATTTTAAATGTATTAATCTAATTTATAAGATTTTTTTAATGATTTAATTTCTTTTTTAAGTGTTTTATTGTTTATGTTGAATTTGTAAGAATTAATTTACTTTATTGCATGATGTGTTCGCTTTATAATGTTTGTGCGTACACGCTATATAATTCTATTAGTGTTATTTGAGTCCATGTTATTTTGTACGTAATAAGCACTAGCGAGCTAATAAATATAAAATAAAAAATAAAATCAGGAACTACTGGTCCGATTTTAAAAATTATTAAGTCATATTTTGAGGTACAAACAAGAATAGGAAGAATCCGGAAAACCCTAAAATTAAAAAAAAAAGAAAAAGAATTTCCGTGACTTTATCAAATTCAGAGGACCTTATGAAAATTATAAATCTTAAAATAACCTAATAAAGTGTTACGTGAAGGTACAGACTTAGTGCGAGAGTCTGACATGGTTTTTTTCGATTCCATTTTCCTTTAAGGCGTAATCATATGAAATCATTAACACACGACATATCGTAATGGAAAATGAAATCGACGTTCTTGATGATAAACCCTAATTCATCTATTAATCGATTTAAATTAACCCTGTAAAATATTCAATTGAAAACTTTAGAGGGTCACAATAATCGTGGAAACCGGCAGGATTAGAATTTGCAGTTGAAAACTTGTACGATTAAGGTCTTTATCGGTTCCGGGTTCAGTATTCTATTACAGCAATTATAAAAGGTATCAAAACTTTCTCTCAGCCGATAACGTAGTTAAAATATCATGCCACGATTATTTTAGTACGAGAGGTAGTGATGCTAAATCTGTAGTCAATAAAGCGTGGTAGGGATCTGTTAGTAGAAGTGCAGAAACGAAAGAAAAGGTTGTGTTAAGATAAGGTCATGTCCATAACACCTGGAACGAGATTTTAGGGAGATATGGTTTTAGCTACATTGCCTTAGATAAAATCATCAGGTTATAGTCAGATTATATGTTTTCCGTAATCCTTAAAGAATTTCATTAAAAAAAGAATCGCGAATATTTTTTGGTGATGTTTTTTTTACAATATTGTGATTCTTCTAGTTTCTTATGTCACGCTTAATTCGTCAGATTATTGAATCGTATACTTATCTCCATTTAAGTACTTTACCTTATCTTAATCTGACGCGTTCAACTTTTTCTAAGATTCCTATAAGGGTTCAATAAGGATATAGGGGGTATATTAAGAGTTCATATTTCTGAGGGTACATTACATACAGGACACGGGGATACTTCCTAAATGTTTTTGTGGCGCCCTCGAGTATTGCACAAAATTCCTTCTCGGGCTCCCTAACACGGTTGATATTTTCACGATGTGGGATCAATTTTATTTTTTAACATCACGTTCTTTAACACATGAGAAGGTCGTAGCTTAAGCAGTGACCGGCATTTGCGTCGGTTGCTAGGTTAAGTAGCATTTATCGCGGCCGGATGATAGGTGGGTGAGCAATTCTTACACTGGCTTTCAAATATCCGAATTCCTCCGTACCTCGGAAGGCATGTAAAACAGTTGGTTCAGATTAATTTCTCTGAGTTATAGTAAACGTGAGATTGTACAGATTTTTTATTTTTATTTATTTATTTTATTTATTTATTTATATAGGAAGCCAACACGATATACAATGTAAACTTATTTAAGATATTTTACATTTCTTAATAATTAAAGTTACAAAACCTGACGTGTATGCCCATTCAATCTAAGTAGACATACTTATTGTTATTTAATGTATTAAGTTTAGTTATGCTCATTTAAATTAAGTTTGTAAACTTGGAGTGAATAAATGTCTATGTCTGTCTATGTCTATTTTAGTTAAAAGTAAAATTTTTAGAGTTTTTTTTTCTCTAAAAACGCTAACATCTGTAGAAATATTATATTCTTTGGCAATAGTATATACTAACATATTTTTCTAAATTTGTCATCATGCCTATTCTACTGTACATGTGTACATATGTTATTGAACTCCTTCTAAGCGCTTGGACAGATTTGAATGATTTTTATTATATGCGTTTGGGTGACGCCTTGGATGGTTTAGATTCACTAATCAGCCCGGTAGATGGCGCTGCAGTCGGTATCTAGGTTATTTATCTATACTAATACACAGAACAGGAACGGGGCCGGGTATAATAAATAGCGCTTAATTTGAGAGGAAACGCCAATATAAAACATACCTAAACTATTTCTGTATTCACCTACTAGCTGTTTTCCGCGAATTCGTCCGCGTCAAATGTCTTGTGTGTGAAATTTACAAGTGCCCTTAGACCTTCTAAGTCTGGTTTGGTTTATAATGGGTCTGGTCTGGAATTCTACTAGCTATAATATATCTCTTTGCGAAATTTGGTGTTTTGGTGACATTTCTAGATTCGCCAGATGACCTTCAGTCTTTATTTTGAATAAGGCACCCGATCATTAAGACGATTCCTATAAATAAATAAAGACTTCTCATTTTTTACTTTCACTTTCCGTTTTAAATTGTAGAAAAAGACAATATACACATAAGCAGTGCAAAATTGCGAATTTTTCGCTCTAGTTGTAGAGAATCTGATTTTTTAACAAGTCAGGTAAATTTATATGCCCTTATATAAAATAACCTATAATTGCTCACAAGCTATTAAGGGAAATATTATAAACTGGCTCTAATAAATCACAAAGATTATTTTTTTTCCTTTTTGGGTACAACAACATATATTGTTCTATTCATAGACAAATAAATTTGACAAATAATATAACATACGGTTGTCACGATTATGCTTCGACGTCATCCAATACATGTGTGTAAATAGTGTAAACCGTTTGGCATTGGTGTGCGTGTGGTTTTCTTTTAATAATTTATGATATTAATATTGCATATAATTAAATAAATATTAGCATCCGCATACCTTCCTCTATATGCCAAATTTCGTACCCCTCCGTTCGCGCAACTTTCGTAAAAGGGTACCCAAAATTTTTAGCTTCACGTATTAATATATAAATCTTATGTATTATACATAAATGTAACATGTTATACATAAATGTTATATATTATACATAAATGTTATATGTTATACATAAACGTCTACATTTTATAACGGTTTACAAAAGCACGTCCGTTCTACAATAATTCAGGTTCCGGAAAAATATGGACTATCACGAATTTAAATCGCCGGTTTCCCTCTCAAAATATTCGCTGGGAAATTCAATAATTGCTTTCCCGATTTCCAGAAGAGGCACGTAGTCGATCTCAATCATGTAAAAATGGACAAATTGGAGTTCGTTTTGTTAAAATACAATGAGATTATATACATTTATAAATTAAAGTGTCGTTTCTTCAATGCGTATTGTGACTATAATGCAGAATAAAGATGTATCAATCGAAAAAGAAACATTTTGTAAAAGACTAACTGTGCTCACGATTTCGTGCGCGTAGAATTAGACAAAAAGTAGATTTAATTTTTGCGTGACGATATATCTGGTCGTGCAGATGTCCATGGGCGTCGGTAGGCACTTCGGTGCCTGCTGCCTGCTCGTCTGCCCCCCTTGTAACAAGTATAAATGAAGTCACTTCCCGCCCTTGTTTTAGATCTTTTACATTACGCAACGGATATTAATCCAGTTTTGAGTGTTTCGAGGAGAAGGTTCATATATGTACATGTTATAGACGATAAAAGCCGAGAGCTTCAATGATTTGTAACGTGATGTCATAAAAAAAAACACATTTTTGTATGATTTTTTTTACCTCCTGAGGATAACACACAGTAAACATTTGTATCATTTTAAAATTTCAAAAAATAACTAATTATTTACGATAGCTTTTTAAAGAATCCCGTATTAATCTTGATCCAAATAAATACGCTAGATATGTTGTACCATTTATGCTGATTAAAATTGCCCTTTACAGCATATCATTAAAATTAACGTCTTAAAAGATATGAGAGATTTAAAATGCGGGGGCATTTTAAATATACTAAGAACGGCCGGGCGGGGTCATTGGGGGTAAGAGAAAAATAGATGGCGCTATGTTTTGATATTCAATATCAATAGTTAAATTAAACCAACGCTCGGGCAGGACAACGTCTGCCAGGTCCGCTTGTATCCAATAACCTTCAACCGATGAAAATATTCGAAGGAACAAAAAGGCACACAAAAAGATAAACAGACATATAAAATAACTTAAAAGCTTTGCTTGAGTCTAACAAGGACTCAACAAACGTTTTAAAAAGATATGAGGACATTCAGAATACTATATCAAAAGCATTTATCAACGTTATATACAAGATTGATAATATTATATAATTTTATATAATTTCCAAATCCAATATGTCGATGGGTAATACCGCAGCGATGAAAGGTTTTCATGTAATAAAACCACAAAATTTAATTAATTTGTTGTAACTACGACTATTATTAATAAACGCAAATTTGAATTAAAGTTAAAAAGAGGTTTCATATCATATTATTATTTGGTGACTTTTTGTCCCTATAGTAAAACCCTACATTGTTTTCATCCATCTCTATCTAAAGCTATGGATTGGCAATTTATATGTAATCCGAGTCATTCCTCCATCTTACTGTTGGTCTGCCGCGAGATCATTTACGGTCCGACACTCACTGTTTAATCGGTGGCTTCAATACTCTCGTACCGTCTGAGCCCAAAGAAAGGCATAAAAAACTCCATAAGAATGATAAAAAATACTGTAAAAGAAAGAGATACTGTAAAAGATCATAAAGTACATTCAACTTTTGATGAATGAACGTTGAATATTCATTTATTTTAATGAATGCACTTAAAAGTAGTATTGTGTAGTACTTTTAAATCTCCGTTTGAACTACCTCGGTAAAGACTGAATTCTATTCTCTGACGTCTATTATATGCTCTCAAAGCAAACATTCCTCAAATAAATAAAATTAAATTCTTGTCCGTCTTTTTCTGTGACCTCCGTGTATTTTTTAGACCGTCATCTCATTTTAAGAAACCTGAATCGGTTTTGATAAGACATGTTGGTGAGGCAAGCTTCGGAATATAGAAGTGGTCGGCCCACAATTTGAAAATGTACCAAACTTAATGGTCATACAAAAATTTCCTATTTAACCTGCAATGACAAAATATTCTGGGAATTAATTTATCACTAAAAATTAAATAAATCTAACATTAATTCATAAGCCTATAATATGAACAAAATGGCAAGTCGTGGCTAGTAATACGTAAATTCTTAACATTCTTTTTTTAATCCAAGATGGAACATACAATGTAAGAACTTTAATATTTAATATATATACCATTATAAAAGTAGTTTTTTTAATTATGATTTAATATAGTTGTAGATGTGGAATTAGTGCAACCGTTTTGCCGAGTTTAAGTATTGCAGAGCTCTGTCGTACACTCAACTGTTATAACTTAATATTTAGGTATAAAACATGTATTGTCATGAAAAAATTTCTTAAACATCCACATGAGCAGCTACTCATCTTGCCTTTAGTTTCACATAAGCCTAAGTTATCCGTCCGTCGATAGGTCACAAAAGAAGTTAATCTTCTGATCAGCTCATAAGAAGTACTCCATAATCATGATCAGAAGATTAACTTCTTTTGTGACCTATCGGCGGGCGGATAACTTAGGTTTATGTGAAACTAAAGGCAAGATGAGTAGCTGCTCATGTGGATGTTTAAGAAATTGTTTGCAGCCAAAAAACATTTCCTCATAGGTCCTGAAAACATAGAAGATGTCGGTGTTCACTCACAGATTATTCATTAAATCTTTTAATGTATACCTATAAAAAAAATTAATGTGGTAAGCTAATTTCATCAACTTCCCAAACAACCATAGAATGTTGAATAAAAAGTTATCATTTTAATGAATGATAAAACATATTATATTATTTATTAACTATGTCATACGTATATCCCAACATCCTCATGTGATCATAATACCCGAAGGTTCAAGCATGCGTAAAAATCCTTTACAAATAAGTACGGCTAAAAGAATGCAGCAAAAAAACATTTTTTACTCATATCACTTGCTGAATTTATCTGTATCGTAACAATTCACGATTTGTACATAAACGGTTTAAATATCTTAAAATAACGCGGAGTCACAAAGTCTATGGAAGTGAGCTTAATAAAGATTTAAAGTTCTATTAAAAGAGGTACCTGTATTTTGCATGCATGATGCATGTCACAACGCAAGAATGTAATAATTTATTGTATTTAATAAACTTGTCTTTGTTTTCAACCAAATTTTTCTTTGTTATATTTTTAAAGAATTCTTAATTTTTTTAAAAGATTTACAATCGATACTTTTGTCCTTTTGAGAATAACACCAAATAACTGAAATAACAACATTAATCTTTTGAAATTCAACATTAAAAAACGTTAAGGACAGGTGTGATAGTTGAGCTGTATGAGGCACCAACCTGAAGGCCCAACCAGGTTTTATTTCTAAAACTAAATAAATCGTGTCACCGTAATACATTAAATAAATATATATTTAATAGAGTGTAGGAAATTATCGCGATACTACGTCATTATACAACCTAAAATGTTTACTGGCGTACTCTTGCGCGAAGCAAAATTCTTAACGTGCGAAGATATCGCGTCGGAACACGGTGTTCTTTATTCCGCGTCAAATAACATTTCCTATAAAAAGCCGTTGACGTCCGCTGATATTAAGACGTAAGAATTCTTTAGAAATTTAAATATAATTAGTTCTTAAAACCTAACTCATCCCAGAATCCGAACGATCGAGGCCGTTCACTTACAAAGCCTTATTTATACATGATTCTTCCTGAATCTTCGACATCTTTCAATGCTGTCGGTTAAGCAATTTTAAACACAATCGACGACCTCTTGTTAGATTTTTATGCTATCGGACCATTTGTAAAATTAATTGATTTATTATTGAATCATTACTCGTGCTTCGTGCTCGCTGTTTATAAATGGATTGAAATTAATAATTGATTGTGCGGATGATACGTTTACTTTAGATGCTTAATTTTGAAACATTATTGATTTTTAGCCTGATGGAATAATGAATAGGCTCATTTTGGATTATCGTGTCATATATTATTTAGTAGTTACTTTCATGTGAAATATATGAAATTCATTGTAAATAAATCTGCTAATAATTGATAGAATCAGGCGTTGCTTTGCGGAAATCCATGACATGCATGAGAAGCTGAGAGAATTCCACCCTCATCACCTCGATGTCCTAAAGTCCACAACTGTGCGCTTTTCCAGACACTTTTTGCCTCGCACAATTTATGTAAGTGTTAGAAAACACACCTACATTGCTTAGACAACAGTGAGTGCTTGTAATTTAACATGAATTTTATTTAAGCAGGCGCCTGTTATCTATAACACAGGCATTAAGTTATCTACCTTAGGAATACACATTCGTTTGCCACATAGTCCTATATTATATCCTTTATGTCTCAACCTTCTGCTTTTCCATGACTATGAGTTTTTTCAGTTTAAGGCGGTTTTAGGGTAGTATGTCCAAATTCCGAAGCTATTTGGAAAAAAAGTGCTTGTTTCTTCAATCTGGACTTCCTTCAAAATAGATATGTATGGCCTATATGCAGTCCAAGATACACCTTACATCTTACATGTAACAAAAAATACTTAATAATTTTTGCATCCAGTCAACAAGCATCCTTACGTCGAGTTAATTCTTTTCAGACCCCTCAATATTCGAAGGACTATTTTACGCTCGAACACGCGTGTCGCGATTTTGCGATTTCATTTTGAAGTCGTGTATTGTGGGACTTATTATAAACTCTCCATATACATTTTAGTCTATATCTGCTACATATATCACACACAAAAATAATTCGCATTTCTCCGAAATCGTATTTTTTACAAATAATAATTTAAAATGCGTGTTCCATGGTAAATTTAACAAGGTATGTTCAAAACAAAGAGTTTAAAATTTATTAAATGAATCCTGGAAACTATAGTTTGAGCGATCTGAAGCTTTTTTCAAAAATATGTATTTAAGGGTTTCCGAAAATACCGTTTAAATTCAGTACTAGGCCACTACAATGCTTCCTAAATATTAAAAACGTAAAATCTCTCTCTCAATAGAGATAATTAATCTCTCTCAATAAAGATAAATAGGCTTTTATCTGGCGGTGTAGCTTATATTTCTATTACATTTATATCTATATTACATATAAGCTATTAATTAGTAGTTAACTGCGCCTATAAAAAAATCCGTAACGCTAATAAGAGCCATTACGATCATTTAAAAAGCTTTAAAAGCAACAATGGCGGCACGCGCCACTGTCCGCAACGACGGTCGGTGCGTGACTGCATAATTTTTAATCACACGACCGAATGAGCAGCTAATACCGTGGAACTGGATATCGGGGGATATAGAGATTGGCTGTTTAAATGTGGAACGTTTTTTTTTTATTAACTCGTGTCAAACAGGCTAACGACATGATATTGTTGTGACGTTGGTATTACAAGTAAATGATACAAGAAATCGCTTGGTACTTGAAATTTGGCCACAAAACTATAGATATGCGTATTTTAGATGTTTATTTGAAGCTGTACACAAAATTTCTCCATTGTACAGCGACGTTGTAATTTAACAATTAATATTTTTACCGTCGTCATAACTACCTTTGACATAATCTTACAATCATACATATACATGTGTGTGTAAATCGTGTGGCATTGGTGTGCGACAGATTTTTTTAAATAATTTAATGTATAATTAATAGATATTTTATAAAAATGTTAGCATTCGCAAGCCATCCGCTATAATTGTGCAAAATTTCATATTCCTCCGCTCGCGCAATTTTCGTAAAATGGTACCGAAGGTTTTCGCTTGATGAATTAATACATAGATTGTTTTCTTTTGGATTTATTGACATAAAATGCGAGTAAGGGCATTCCTATAAAATAACAACAAAAGCATGATAAAAAAAGTGTTCATGAAAAATGGGTAGTGTGAAGTGACAATTTGTAGAAGAGGAAAAATAACAAAATTAATTGACGTTGAATTATCCAAAATAAGGACACGTTGAAGTATCCAACATGAAATGGCGACACTGGCGAAACAATTAATCCCTTTATTGTGATGCTAAGCGCTTTCACACTCGACTATTCCAAGCAAGAGTTTCTTAATGTAGCTATTGAAATTATTTACAATAATACCTTTAACGGACGCGACTATCAGCACAATGGCTGTTGAATCGAAATTCCTTGGCAGTGAATTCCTGAGCTAGGTCTGAATATATAGATAATTTCTCTTTTTTCACTTGTAAGATTACTCCAAGTACGTATTCGTTGTTAAAATCAAAATATTTCTTTTATTCTAATAAACTCAGGTTGCACTTTTAATCGTAAACTGACCGATTAGGTTTTACGTTTTAAGCGAGTTAATAATACATGCAGCTTCGTTTCAACCTCTTCTATCAGCCAATCTAAGAATTATTTCGATATCTCCATCCAAGACTGAGATACAGCTATTTTTGTCTTTAACTAAAATAAGTCTTTAGTTAAAAAGACAAATAATAAAATATCATTAAAATAATATTTCATTAATCACTTCGTTAACTATAATTGTTATTATAATGCAGTTTTTATGGAATTATAAGCCGAATAATTCGTGAATGACAAAACGTTTTTTGTGATTTCCTAAAAATCAGCTTTTTTGAGTTAGGTCAGTTTATGATTAAGCATGCGAGGAGCAAGGTATGACGCAAAGAGATTTTTTAAACGTAGAATTTATAGGGGAGTAAATCCACGTAGCAGAAATCCATAAACATACAATAATATATATTCGTGTTTCTTTGTGTGGGGGAGAGGCAGGTTTGGCAACAAAGGTGGCAGTATTGTGGATTATTTCCAAAAGTTTATGTATATATAAGCCTGCATAGGAATCAGGTTTTTGTTGCCTCGTATTTTTATTGACTTAAAATAAAATAGTACACTTGATTTTTCGTCACCGTCTTCGCTCCGCTTATTTTTATTTTATTATTTCCTTATCTGTGATTTTTTGACCGCAGCACGTGTCTGCAAGGTCTATGTCCTATATGTCTTATTGTCCTATTGTCCTATATGTCCTATTGTCCTATATGTCCCATATGCCCCATATGCCCCATATGTCCTATATGTCCTATTGTCCTATATGTCCTATTGTCCTATATGTCCAATATGTCCAATATGTCCTATTGTGATTTTAATTAGAATGATTTTAAGCCTCATGTTTTTTTCAGCGTTAGTGATATCAGATAACTTGACGTTCGTCGTGTCTATCACAGCTGTATCAGGCCTGGTCAGGTGTTCTGTGCAGGTGTTATTTCCTTTGGTTCTGGTAACAGCGGCACCAGATAGATTTCCAGCCGCCTTGGCACTACATATATTGTTTTCTGGCTGTTTAATGCTCATTTCTGACCCTTTAATTGGTAAGTTATCCTTCATTTTAACGCTTACTGGTATGTAAAATGAGTAGAATAAGTTTTAAAATGTGCATTTAGCGGCTCGTTGAATCGTGAAATATTTTTAAAAGATCATTGATTGAGATAATTTTGTAACATCGATATTAAATAATTAATTTGTTAAGCAGGTATTATACCGAATGTAATTTGCGGTTGGACCTTGAATCACGCATTTTTGTCTAAACTGTAAGCCTTCATTCGCTCGAGAGTTAAAAAAGTGTTGCGTTAAATCTCAGCGTTGGTGCATTTAGCGTCGTCCATACAAAATATAGTCTCTAAGTATATTTTATGTATTGTTCAAATTAGAAAATTGCTCGATAAATAAGCGTTGCGTTATAAAAGCGCTGCCGATTTAACGCAACGCTTTTTTAACGCTCAAAGGAATGAGGGCTTATATTTTAAATGTACTTATATTATTCTCCTTTTTTTTTTAAAGAATATTAGAAATACTTTTTTTAGGTATGTCTAATATTCCCTTTTCCCATCCTACTAAGCTTAAATTTAAAGCTTGTATTTGGAG
>JANCMC010045695.1:0-24724 GCA_024363005.1 Charaxes varanes
GATACGACTTAGGAACCTTCAAACGAGGAGCGTACCAGTTTCTGAAAGGATGGCAATACCTTCTAATTTTACAATCGTCAAAAAATTTATATTCTTTTTAACTTCTTCATTCTTCTTCTGAATTTAACTTCTTCATCCTTCTTCTTTGCGTTTCATTGGCAAGCACCGTATTGTCTCGGCTCAGAATGTAGCCACACTAACTGTACTATCAGAGACAGCCATTATTAAGTTCTCCTGCGGGCAGTTGTTATTCTTTCTGTTTCTTCTTCATTATTAATATCGTAGACTCGTTCCTCCAGTCCAAACACACAGTTCATTATAACTTTATAGTCATTGTTTGTGCAATAAAGATTGACCATCTATCTATGAGATCATCTTGGGCACGTGATTTACGAGAGATTTGAATCGTTAATGTCATTGAACCGGGAAGGTTTATGGATCCTGGAACGTGACCGTGGCTACGGTTTGAATATGATCATTTCACTTTTATATGGGGTCTGATTTTTCGTCTTTGTTTTCTTAAGTTTACTCCTTAAGATTATGTTTTCATTTTTTAGCCCATGGGTATGAATATTAAAAACTAATGTTAAGTGAGAAATAATTTTATATCCTGCAAAAAAGCAACACTGATATATAAACAAACTGCGTAAACGAATTGCCTACGAATTTCCAATCGAGGGTTTTGAAAAAGTCCTCAATACCAATATAACAAATTTTAAGTAAAAAGACTATTATTAAAAAAGCTTTTATTTTGGGATTGTATCATTTTATTAGGGAGTTCCTATGACCACCTTCCAGCTCCATCGTCAGACCCTGGATACCATCTATAGACAAAGTACTCGTCAGGACGAATCATACGAGCGAAAATTCGATGGAATTATGTCATTTTATAATGGAGTTCCTATGGCCACCCTTCAAGCTCCATCATCAGACCAGCTCCCTGTCATCATAATAATGCATTGTCATCGGATATACATACGTGTCCCAGCTCATTCGATATAAGATAACCGCTCCAAAATTGAGTTGTAGGATTCCACCCGAAATGTATGTTTTATTGCAAGTTAAATAAAAGCTTTTAATAACATCACGCATATAAGGGCAAGCGCTTGATATGTTATTGTTACGTTACGCGATCGAGGTCGCGTGCATAGTGCTAGTATAATAATATTTTAGGTATGCGCTGCTCGCTTTATGAGAGTTTCGTGTTAACGGTGCGGCCGTATTATGCGGATTTCCGAACCCTCCTTCGGTGACGCGGAACGGGTAAAGTTTAAATAATAAGTGAGTTAGGTTTTGAAATGCAAGTTTTCCTTTTTGTCTTCTTTTAAATACAATGCTGGAATACGTTTAGATATGCCAAATACTAATTAATGACGAAAATCATATCTGTGTGGAAATAGTTTGCAACTCTGTTTATTCCGAATCGATACTCCTGACTTCTTCTACTTAAGGACTTTCAAGAAACAGAATACCTATTTCTAAAAGGCCGGCAAAGCCTAACCTTCCGCCCGCTGAGAGGTAGGGCATAATGAGTTTTTCCATTCTTAATGTAGAGTTGTCCGAATAGGAAACGCCTTTACCTTATAGAAAATCAAGGCCAGACAATATTCCTGGCGATTACTGTTGCATTAGGTAGGCTACTTTGATTATTTAAAAAAACCTTTTTACTTTTATTTAACTTTTTTAATAAAGATCTGTAATTATAAATGAGCGTCCTTGTCCGAGTTTCATTAAGTTTCCTTTATAAGTTACGCTAAGCGGTGTCGCCGGCAGATGTGACGTCTATTGTATTAAAGAATCTTTCAGCGCCCGGACGTCCCTTTATCAAGAGTCTTATCTCCACGCCTGCTCTATACGGATCCGGCAGACACTGTTCTGCCCGACTATTATTCTTTGAGAAATAAATTCTTTAACCGTATATACATACTTATATACATAGTACACCCAGACTCCATATGATTATACATTTTTAACTTAATATATATGTATGGCATGTCTTGTTACAGTGTACCACAGTAACCTAAAAAGTGACTTGGAAGAATCCAATACAATTTAGATAGAGTACAAAATAAACAACCTACCTTTTTGGGTTCCTTTTTAAATATTAATTTTGTCTGCTTGAGTCCATCACCTTTGTCCGCCTTCTCGGGTTTCTCCGGCTTCTCCTTCTTGACGCGTCCTTTCGGTTTCTTTTCTGCACTGGACGAACTGACAGTGGTCGGATCGTCCTAAAGTAATACATAAGAAACTTTATATAATTTCTTGACATGACTGATTGAACACATAATCTAAGCCAAGTAGTAAATTTTTGGTCATTTATACCTAAGAGATTGAATTGGGGATTTAATTGGGATTATAGGAAATTTTGAAGGTACGAAATTCAAATATAAAATTTAGAAACACGAACGAAATTGCTGGAAACAACATGGATAGCAATTTTCAGAAGTTCACCAGTTTTTCTTGAAGTTTCTGAATTGCTGGAATCTTCTCCATACTTCTAACTCTAGATTATGACAGGATACCTATAGATTAGTGCGGATTAACTCACAGGGTCGTACTCCTTCTTGACCTCCTTCTTAATCTTGGCCTTCTCGGCGGCCTGTATCCTCTTGATGAGGTCCTCCGATATTTTGGGCTCCACGCGACGCCCGGTTTCTGATGGAGCGATGTCGAATAGGGACTTACGATTCTTCTGTTTGCCCTATAAAAATTTTATTAATGTTTTATTATATTACTAGCGGAGCAGACGTAGTCCTGCCCGAATTTAAGCTAGAAAATAGGACTCTTTCAAGTTGAATCAAACTGCACACTGTTTGCAAATTTGATTAAAATCGGCTAAGTTGTTTAGTCCATCGCGGACAAACAACTTGACGGGTAATTTATATGTTATATACATAAGAACATGAAATAATTGTACAGATATGCAATTTTGTTAATATATAATTGTTGGATTTCTCTGCTTTTAAAGGTTTGTCAGCTTTCTCCTTCTTTAGGTAGGCGTCCTTTCTTTTTATTAGAAACGTGAGTTAAAATCTGATTTCCATACATATTCAAACATCTAAGCATTATGTAGATTTCAATGGTTGTAATTACTATTAAAGCAATGTTACAAATAAATTAAAAATATAAAACTAATTTACCCGCATCTTCTCCATCTTGGGGTAAGCATGAAAAAAATGTCTTATTATTTTAATGTAAAAATGAATTATTTGCAATTAAGAGATTTACTTCCGTATAGGTACATCACTTCTGCAAAACCATTTAATTGCTGTTTGTGCAGGGACTTCAGCTGCATAATATATAAAATCAGTGCTAACGCTAACATCAAGTGATAGAAGACAGAAGGCAGTTTGCGGTGGGTTATGTGTATAAAATATCCCACCCTCAGCCCCAGCGGTGGGCAACTCACCGCGACCTTGGAGCTCTTCCTGTTGACGCTGAGCTCGTCCTGGCGCTCCTTCTCCTCCACCTCGTCCAGCTTGTGCATGAACGTGTCCAGGTCTTCGCGCCACAGCATCGACGGCGTCTTAGCTCTGCGTACATCACACAACTTATAGTTTTTTAATATTCTTTTTGTTACGGACAGATGATACAGGAACGGTATGGCGGCGTCTTCGATCGTGGACGCCGTCAGACGGACTGATCCTGGCTGGCACTAGTACGTAACATAGCGAGCGAGATAGGCACGTCTTGTTAGAAAGAGACGGCGATTTCACTTGTTGCCACTTTGAGGTTTATCACAAGACTGACACGACTACTTCAAAATGACGCGAATGAAGGGGAATGATGGAAGGGATGACTGACGTATCGAAAGGTAACAATCATTCCAGTTCATTCGACGTCGTTTCCAAGTGTATTCGGTTCTTCATTATTAATTTATGCAATAATATATTTCCTATTATAAAATAAATCTAAAAATATTATATTATATCTAATAATCGTATACAATAATGTATTTATATAATTATATATCCAATAATATCTAACAAATATTACATTTTAAATTAATATTTGCACACCTATTAATGGTAGACGGTGGTGAGGATGTATTTATGTAAAAATCTATGTATTTAACTCGCAATCAAGCAAATAAATAAATTTGAATGAAAACTTCGGTAATGTCCAGGCCGCTTACAAACTAGTGAAAATCAAAGTCAAATATGAACATTAAACGTAATTAATTATACTGAAAGTTAGTTCTTTGAATTTAATAAATACTTAGTTCTGATGGAGTTGTGACTTTATTTGTGTCTGTAATTGCAAAATTATAACATTCAAAATGATTAATAACGCCCAATTTATAGGCGTTAATTAATTTTAAGCTTATTGAACTGCGATCGCGTAATTTAAATTTAGGCCGCTGTATTTAGAAATACTGACTATATGATTTATTAATTAAATATCAAATTTTGTGGCAACAACTGGATAGGTCGTAATTGTAATTGCTAAAGTATTCACAAATGAAGAACTTTTATTTCATTGTTGTATTATATATTGCTATTTATGTAGAATTTACTCAATATGTACATTTTCAACCGACTTCAAAGAAGGATTAGGTTTTCAATTCGACTAAATACAGTCGTCATTCTTGTTGTTACTAACAATAGGTTAAGTTTCTTGTAATTACTAACACAATGATCCATGGTGATTAAAATAAAAGATTTATTATTATTATTTATTATTATATTAATATAAATGATAAAAACTCAATAGCATTCGTGAAGCGAAAACTTTAAACACCAAAAATTGCGTAGACGGAGGAGTAGGAAATTTGGCACAGTTATAGTCCATATAGAGGAAGGGGTACGAATGCTACTATTTTTAAATAATATGCAATATTAACATATTAAATTATTAAAATAAACCCCCATGCACACTAATGCAAGACGATTTACACCATTTACACACACACGTGTATTGGAGGATGTCAAAGCGTATACGAATAACTGTATCTTAGATTAATGACAAATTTTATTTTTCTGTGAATAGAACAAAAAATGTTGTATAGTCGACCAAGAAATTAGTTTGCCACGTTACGGTCGAATGTCGTTTGCATGTCAATTATTTAAAATGCTTTACGTTAATTTCTGACTATAAACCTTAGCAAAATTTTGTTTAACTAGGAGCTATCATTCAAAATGCTAAAGGACTTTCTTGGTCGACTATACAATACAAGGTTTGTGGGCGAATTTCGACCACCCGGCGATATCTAGGTACATTTAAATGTCCCATAGCAAAAAGTACTATACAAAATTTTGTAATTTTATTAGAACACTTGCAAATCATGCATCCTGCTTTCGGATTATCAAAATCAAAGCTTATAACTTCTTATACGACTTAATATGTGACCGTTAATAATAATTAGTAATATAAACTTTATATCGATTTGTCAAAGGAAAGTTGAATCTGACTAAACGGTCGCGATTCAAAGTTGCTGTTTTGTGTTAAATCGTCATAACTAACAACACATGACAATCATGGTTACTAACACGAAACTAAACGGGTCAATATACATGGGAGCAATTACACCGGCAAAGTTATTGAATATTTCTTATTCTTTGTTTCTAATTATTGTAACTCATTAAAATGGCTGTTGGATACTTTTAGAAAAAAAGAAAGAGTAAGTTATGCCTTTAATGTACAAGAGATTCTTTTAGCATGTCAGGCTACAGATGGTAAATTTAACTTAAAGATATCATTAATATTCTTGTACCAGGTCATAACTGTTGTAGACTTATGATGCAAAATTTGTAAACAGTAATATTTGCATGCAAACTAAACTATTTTCCTTAAATCTGCGAATGAATGCTAATTCACAGATTTAAGCAAAGTAGTTGAGTTGTCATAGATATCTACAAAGAAACAGTTGATTCTATCAATTAACAGTATTGATATCTTATTATTTTTAAAATTTGTATAGTTTGTGTATTTAAATGTTTATCTTCTTTTTAGGTAACAATAAGACATGGAAATTTTATAATGAGTATTCTTGTAGACATTTTATTGGGTTATTTACTCTTAGAACTGCTCATATTTGACAAAAAAGAAATTGCTTCATTTATTCTGGGTGCTTTAGAAGTATGTATTTGAATGATGGAATTTTTGGTAAATTAATCAATGCAATTTAAATAAATAGTTACATTCTGTTTAACATATACCATTTAATTCCAGAAATTAATAAATCTAATGTACTCATTATTAAAATGGCTCATGGGGGCTCCAGCTGGACTGAAGTTAAATAATGCATTTAATAAAATGTTAGGAAAATATTTCCTATACCATGTAGAATTGTGGTGGTTATTTTTAGGTAGGTATACAAGCCTGGCTTTTGAAGGCTGATGGCTATAGATTTATACAGTTTTAGCTGCATATAAATATCAATGAAGGTAATTACTGCTTACAGATGTATCAGGTGAGAAATTAGATACAATTCTGCACATTTACCAGTATTTGGGCTACTTGGGATTTACATTTCAAGCTGCAATAATATCAGACATGATCAGTTTGGCTACTTTTCATTCCTACTGTATTTATGTTTATGCTGCCAGGTAAATGTTTCATTTCAATTCTAAATAGAAAATCTATATTGTTCTTCTAAATTTACTGACTAATGATGAGTATACATTAAACTCCTTTTTTGTTAGAACTATTTTTTAAAATTAGAGAGTAGATAATTAATTTCCTCCTGATTTTTCATGTGGCTCAACATTTCCAAATCATTGGTAGCTATGATTATATTTGATAATTCAAGAGCTTGTAGTTTTACAAAAAAGACTTATGTATAGTCTCTTGAATAAAACATCTTTTGATTTAAATAGTAACATAGCTATGAAATAAATATGTACACACATCAGAAAAATTTGCCCTCTACATGCCTGAATGTATGTTGTGGTCTTAAGATATATTGAAGTCCATAAAATGGCTACTAAAACTACTTTTAAGGCATTTTTATAGTACAATATGTGATAATTGTTATTGTTTCAGGTTGTTTAACATACAAATATCAGGGTTGACTGCACTACTAAGGTTGTTTGTGGGTAGAAAGTACAATCCACTACGCGGAGGGATTGACTCCTGTGAGCACACCAATCAGGAGTTGTTTGTGGGCACAGTGGCCTTCACTATCCTGCTTTTGTTACTGCCTACAACTTTGATGTACTACATAGTGTTTACTGTGGTTAGTGCTTCCTTCATTTTACGGAAAAAATTAATTACCTTAAGAGGGGAAGGGCATACAACATTTGCGACATTAACTTTGTCGATAATGTTAGACCACTTTACAAAATAAGTACTGACATGCATCCCTTGTAAACTTAGCTCTAAGTTGAATATATTGACACCAAAAATAATACACATTATAAATATATATAATTATGTTAATAATGACATTCAGAAGTGTCTGCAAAAAAATCTAAGTGAATAAATGAATATTGATTTGTCTCCATCCATTAGAAAACCATAGCTAATGAATAAATATGATGTATAGGGTTTCGAGAGATTGTTTGGGAGGTTAAATATAGGATTGACATCATGCCAGTAAATATCCATGGTATTTTTCATTGTCAATTTTAAAAGGCAACCACTGCCATTTTCCATTATTGATTGAATGAAAAAAGAGGAGGGCGTAGCTTAATCAGTAGCAGACATTTGAGTCGATCGCAAGAATATGCCGTTCTTACTGCAGTCAGATGATAAATGGATAACCTGTTCTTACACTGCTTTTCAAATAGCCAACCTCTGTGTTTCGGAAACAACGTAAAACAAGTAGGTTCTGATTAAAATCACCGAGTGATATTCGTCGGGAAATTGTAGAGATTATGAGGGTTCCTTTGATGACTTCAGATGGCAGTTGTTCACCTTAACTCGCCCCATAGTCACATTCCCTGAAATTATCCCCTGTAGCCTCTGGTACTAGGTAGATGGTTGAGAATAATATATTTTCTGATGAAAACTTAAATGTAATAATATAAGTGTGTATAACAATATTTTAGTTCCGAGTGCTGTCTGTGTCGGTGCAGTTCGCTTTGGCTAAATTGATATACATCTTACAAACCCTTCCGTTATATATTCTGGCGTTGTGGGTGTCTGGTTCCCCAAAGATCGCTGGTATGTATTCTATGGCACATACAACAATCTTGTACCTGCCACTGTACATGAAGTGGTTGTCCATAAATAATTTAACAGGTTAAGGGGATGGTAGGATAGGGGAGGCAAATGATTTATAACATCACATGTTAAAATTAAAAACATAAGAAAATCTAAAAGTGCTTTTGTGTTCTTGAATCCATGTATTACATTAAAAACTATGATGTCACAGTTTTTAATGTAATACATGTGGAGGGGGGGGGGGGGGTTTAAAATCTTAAAATTCGTATGTACCTAACCCAACCTATGAAAACCGTAACATTGCCTCTTTTGGATTTTAAACAATTTTCTAATGAAACTCATAGAAATAGGAAACTTAACTTTTAAAATCCAATGCATCAGCAAAGAGTAAACCTGCCCATTACCGCAATTTTTCGTTTTCCAGGTAACATATCAATAGAGGAGGTGAGAAGCGAGTCTCCCCTCATTCTAAACGTGAAACTGTCCGACAAATCGTTCGGAGACCTTAGAAAGGAGGTCACTCCTCCAGTCAGGGAGCTCAAACAGGTGCAGTGGGGAAACATCATATCCAGCGTGTTTATTGGGAAGCAGATTATATAAATAATCCGATGTCCGAGGTCGAATCCAAATACTATAAGATAAATTAAGGAAACAAGGATGAATAAAGAATGAAACACCAGAACATGCCTCGACTTATTTTATTGATAGCGCACAAAAATAGAAAATAGTCTGGTCACCGCACATGTGAACGTATTAAATGCTTCCTTACTCAAGTATCAGCAGCAGACGGGACACAATATATGCAGGAGACAACTCTAAGAGAGCTTGTATACGTCAGTTGTTTTGCCAGAAGACGGACCATCGTTGCCGGACTCGCAGTGTCTACACGCCATTCTAATGGCCCCGGATAAAAAATATATCTATATAGCGCATTGAGTCTAAAAATAGTGTAAATTTGAATACACACAAGCTCGTCAATATCATTAGCTTTTTAGTCGACACAAAATCGCTGCCCACAGAAGCAAGTGTTGCAATTAATATTTACTTTCACTATTTAAAATAATCGAATTTAGTGGAGTGGCGTGCATTTTTAGACTGTACGCAATCTACAAGGAATCGGTTTATTGACGGTGCATTTTCCGGTAAAAACAAACGAACGAATACAGGCGCTCTAGCGCCACTTAGAGCGGCCATCTTCTCAAACATGTGCGGCTTTACAGGGACCGGTCATGTTCGTCGTATGCTAATTATTGCTACAAGTGCTAGCATCTGCAAAAGACTATTACAAAAATGCCCTCACCGCATATATTGAAATTTTCAATTCCATTACAGTCGCTTTTCCTGTCCTTTTAATAACATTTTGAAACGCGGATTAAGAAACAATCATGACGCCTTTTTTCAATTAGTAAGAACAACAAAAGCAAAACTGGATTTAAGAATGAATGCAAAACCGATATTGTCCTAGTAATCTTTTGCAATTTACCCTAATTTTTGTACAATATCACTTATAGTACTATGCTGAAACAACTTCATTTTATTCTATAAAAAGAATACTTTATAATATCTCAATCTAAATAGCTTACTTTTAACCAAATGATAAATAATATTTATGTTCCAAATCAGCGCCATATTGATTTTTCTTGTGACGCAACTAATAGACCAATAATCAGAGAGATCGGACGTGGCCATAGAGTATTCTGTATTGATAATAACCTTTGCCATCAGTATCGATATATCATATTATTTAATTTTATATAAAATAATCTACAGCATATCCCTCTCACTCCACTCCAAAATCAATTTTGGGTCGATTTGCGCCCAAATGCGAGTCGGCGTATTAACTTGCTTAAGTTCGAATAGTGCATTTCTACAAAGGATATTTCTATAAAATATACGACTCTGATACTTTATTTAAGGAAGAAATTGGATAGAATAATATGCGGTTTTCGATCTTCAATGGACTGTAAAAATATGATCGTGCCCATCACGGTGGACTTAAATAGTTTTAAATCTGTGTAAAAGACAATAATGTATGTAATAATTTTTGCCAATCAACAGTTATATTACGAAAGTCTGTAAGAGGGAATTTACATGTAACCGAGGGCTGAAACTATACTAAATAGACTTGACTTATTGGTCGCTTTTCGCGTACATCAAAGTATAAAAATATTAACGATTTTCACGACACTGAAGCTGATCCGTTAATAACTAGGGCAAGATTTTCGTAATTTTCGTTTGCATTTAAGTCTTATTCGACTCGTTTAATACAAAATCTTAAAAACTGGTAATACATTCGTACCATTGCGGTAATTAAGATGTTTACATTAACAATACGATCGATGAGATAGTACGTTGATTTCAGGCTGCTGCAAGTTTTAAAAACAATTTTCAAAAAACCTTCCAATACAAACAGTGCGAGCGTACGATAAATAACTATCGAAAATTCTATACACTCTTTAATGTAGTTAAATTTTCATATACTTTTTGATGTATTTTTTTTATAATAAGTAACATGCATCATTATTATGTATGTACATGCAAATTTATATAATTCCTGTAACAGCATATAAACACGTTTTCGTTCAGAAATTTTACGACTTATGACTAAAATACAAACTCATTGATGAACAATAATCGCGGGAGATTTTCATTCGATGAACAAATATATGTTCACTTTTATTACAGAGAAGCAAAATGAGTAAGGCAATCAGCGATTTGTAGGGAATTTTTCGGTTTTAAAAGACGTTTTTATTCACGGCATGCTAAATTACATTAAAAAACCATTAGCCATATTTATAGTCTATAAAAAAGATGGCTAATGTTTTACAACGATTTATAATATTTATTTATTAATGTCTTTCCACTTTCCACATTACATTTATAATTCTGCCATCTCAATTTACCAAAATTTCGTAATAACTTTACAAGCACTCGAACGATGACAAGTGTACAAAGATTATTTTTGTAGTTAGTTATCATAGTAAAAGAAGAGTTATGACCAAACGATTATTGTCTGTGTTAGTGACAATGTGATTGAAGACTAGAAAATCAAAGAAACACATGTTATTTTAACCGTACGTGCTGATTCAAACTGGCAGTATTTAAAATATACAACAAATAAAATACGCAAAAAATCATCAATACATATTACAAGATCCAATATTAAATATGGAATCGTACATCATATTATAATACTTATTAAAGTCTATAAAATTTCGTAATCTTGTAACGATTTTTATATGAATTCCTACAATTGTTATATACATAAAAGGATTATTCAAAAATATATATACCCACCACATACGACGATATCAAATAAAGATAGATGAGAGTAAATATTTCATGGGTTTTTATATCAAACATTTTTTGTAGCTCCATTATATCCCATAACTTAATCAGTTTTTTTATATACATATACAGATTAAATATTAAATGTACGAAAAAAAAGTCTGACGCGGTGTATGGGGACAGTCTCTGTATCTATACTTTGAGAAAAAACATGTAGCTGCAATATTACGAAATGTTTTGACTTCATTCAGTTTAATGCATGTAAACTCAATTGGTGAGTTATCTCTCTTATTATGGCAACAATAAAACTAAAAAAAAAAACATCTATTTGTTGAAAGATTGGGGTTCAAACCCCACCGCCGTTGGGGTATTGTCGCACCCACTCCCAATACAAGCTTTTAATTTAAGCTTAGTAGGAGGTGAAAAAGGGAATATTAGACATACCTAAAAAGTATTCCTAACATTCTTTCTAAATAAAAAAAAAAGAAATGTCGTCATATGTCGCTTAATATATATATTCCCTACTTGTAGGTGATAAATCTTGAAGAATTTCGCTTCGATAGATCAACGCGCAAATCTATGGTAACTGGGTCGCATCAACAAGAAACCTGTTCTCTCGCCTGTCCCACAAAACTCTTTCCGTACTCGCCATGTGTGAGTAACGGTGTAGAGACATACGTGTGTGTGTGTTTGATTATGCGGTTGTTCAATGTGTTACGGATAATATCGTAAATGATAATTTATTAATACCAAAGATTAATATAAACTTTAGCGACTAAATACGATAGAATTATTATTTTAAAGTCTATCCTAGTGGCGTTCTTACTTTAAATCTATATATATATATATGTATGAAAACGAAAGGCCACCTAACATAAAATCTCGAAAATCGCGGAGCGTATAAAGATGAAAATTAGCAAGTAGGTTTTATAATTTTTTTTTTGTTATACTTTTATTACTTTTACGCACCACAGTCATGAGGCCCGTGCTAATTTTTATATTATTTTTTTTATCTTTTCTCTCTAATCTTTTTTTTAGGTACTTTTTTAGTTAGTAGAAATCTGCCTAGAACGGATTTCTTTAAGTGTGACTTGAAGGTGGTGAATGTTCGATTGCTAAAAAAAATATCTGCCAGATTCGATGCCAGTGGACAGTGGCCTCTGGCGCAACTATTACACTGTCAGATGACTGGAACTGACAGACGAATCTTTTCCAAAAAGAAACCCTAAAGCGCGAGTTAGTATACTACTAACGCCATCTCTTATCAGTGCTATGAAACAAATTTGTTTACTAGGGTAGAATATCCGGGACCTAACCATCAGGAAGATGCAGCGGTTGCTGGACCTCCTCCCCGAGTGGCTCGATAAATGGAGGATGGCCGTCAACGTAGGGAAGACGGCCGCTCTTATATCGGGCCGCTATAAACCCATACGTCGTCTCCAGCTGCGCGGGCAGGATGTGGAATGGCAGCCCTCAGTCTGCTACCTCGGGTGCCGCATAGACCGGACGCTAAACCTGAAACACACCGTATCACACGTTGTGGGACAGGCAGCGGCGGCCCGTTTAATGCTACACCCCGTGCTCACATCACGACTTCCCGTCGCCACAAGACTGAGGATCTATTCCACTTATATCCGCTCGCGCCTAACGTATGCGGCGCCGGCCTGGTACGCGCTTCTTGCCGCGTACCAGAAGAGGAGACTCCAGATTGCACAAAACCGCTGCCTCCGTCTGATCGTAGAAGCGCCGAGGTACGTCAGGAATGACGTCATCCACCGCGACCTGAGGATGCCCACAGTGGAGGAGTTCGTGCGCCAGCTCGCACGACGCCTTTTCAGTCGGGCCGACAGCAGTTGCGTTGAGCACTTGCGTGGTATCGCGCCCCTCCACACCCGCCCGCCGGACCTAAGCAGGCGGTGGCATCCTCTCCCTCGGGAACTTCTACGGACAGTACCCACCGTCGCGATTACCAGTGACGGCGTAGGCGAGGACGGAGATGACGCGACCCCCGGAGACGACACCTCGAATATCGACCTTTTGTCGATATTCAGAACAACCTAGGACTTGGAATTCGAGCGAGCCTCCCAGGAGACTCGCTCATAGACGAATATAGTGAAGAACGCCTTATTACCGGACTGACACTCGGATCTTTGGAAGGCACTGCTTTCGGTTGAGCTTCCCTTTGAGCTCCCGATCCCGGTGCAACCGTTTGAACTTGTGCGAATTTTGCAGCCAGGTGCTAAGTCATTATTTCTATTTAATGTTTTATTGAGCGTTTATTCTTTGAATTCTTTAAGTTTTCTTGTATCTACAATTTAATTATTAAATAGCCGTCCTTCCTAACCATGACAACCTTTTTTTTTTAAATAAATTTACACACCACGGACTAGTTGTGCGGGTCATTCAATAAAAATAAAAACAATAATGAATAATGAAACGGAAGAGAGTGAAAACATATAAAAATAAGAATGATTAATATAATGTAATAAAAATAGCACCATGACAAGTTTTGATGTGTTACGTTTAAAGAAGGATGTTTTTTTTTTTATCAACTCTTTTCTTCGGATAAAAGATACAATGATTGGTGTCGAAGCAATTTACTGAAAATTTTGCATAAGTGTTCGAAGTAGGGAAAAGGACATATGAGATGTCATTTACTCATTAGACACTAGTAAAATCTAGATTAATGTGGGTGCAACGACGGTAGAAAGTTAATGAGCTACTAGCTCCTTTTTTCAAGAGGGATATTGCCTCAGTTATTTGTTAAAAAAACTATTATTTGGTGGGCATAGACCATAAAATATATGCACTATTAGCTACAATATATGTTAATAAGTATTGTAGGCGAAGTTTGTTTTTGTTAAATGAACTTAAGCAGTGCACACAATCTCGAATTCTGTCTAAAGAATTGGCATGACTTGTCATTTTTTTACACAAGGTCTTCCGTTCCTATGGTACGTAATTTAACATCTGCCTCATAGGTAACAGCCGACTGATACACAAACATAGTTTTATACATATATATTCATAGGAGTATATAGATTCAGTGCGTGGTGGAGTTTGAATTTAAAGTAAATGACACACACACACACGAGCAAGTGTTGCAATTAATTAGTGGAGGGGCGTGCACTTTTAGACTGAAATATCTATACATCGCAAAACCGCGTCTGCTAGATTTAATGTTGTTTGGGTTGGAGGGTTGGGGGATTGAGGGTAGGATATCAAGAAAATGGGACATTATGTGACAATAGGCAGGGGAGGAAAAAAGCTTTGTGACGACATATGACAAAATTAAAAACAATCAACAATTGAAAAAAAAAAATTAAAACTGCTGTTTTCTTTTAATCACTTTAAATACAAGCATAAATTATCAAAATAAGTAATGTCACATCAAGGGGAAGGGGTTTTGAAAATGCGATATCATGTGAAAAGGACGGTGGGAGGGAGGAGTTAAAATGTCATGAAATTCCTGTAATATATGCATGATCCATAAAAAAGAACTAATCTTTATTAAATAATGTTATTTTTAAAATTGCATGGTTCCATGAAGAAATAAAACGACTCGCATTCGCAATAGGTATGAATCGTGCAATACAAACATTCATAAAAGTGGAAATGTGAAAATTTATCGTTAAAATAAATGTTATTATTTCTGATAATTAACCTGTTTAGTTCCATAAACAGAATGGCGGACTGAATTGAAGATGTATAAATATTCATCAATTTATATTACAAATTCATATCAGGCAGCGAATGTGCAATGGACTTTAATAAATTATTGTTTTCCGCGTCATTGCAAAATGATGGATGCGATATGAATATGATTTAATACGTGTTAAATATAATAGATGATAATATCACTCGTTAAATTAATATAACAGCTAGGACTAGCAGTTTGAACAAGGGCTGTCAACTTTACCCTTCCAAAATATCAGCATCTGTACTAATTTATACAAACTAGAGAACGCCGGCTGGTCAAAGGTTGACCGCAAACCTTTTTGTTTACAAGGACATAATTGGATACCTCCCACGTAAGTTGTTGTAACTCCCAATTTATATGTCACGAATGATAACAGTCGAATTGCGCACCATCGACTTACGCGGTCGCTTGCGACTTTATCAATGAGTCACCCATCGTGTATGATCAGACGACGGCGATTACTAAGCTATCTATATAAATAGGATCCGTGCGATTCCCACGCGATTTTTAACCGCGTGTTTCCCCGCATTGTCTGAACCAAAGGGTTAGGGACCAAAGTTACAGGTTCTCGATTTATAAGTATCTAAAAAACTTATATGTACTTATATTCAGGTTTCCCTTCCATCTTCCTCCAATTTCGTATACTAAATATTTACTTTACGTTTTTGCCATACTCAACTTTATAATTGCTTCAGTGTAAATCTTAAGGACTTACGTCTTCGGAGGTCAAATCCCCAAGTGCTATTTTAATCCTTTATTTAAAATTAAAAGCCTTTATAACAGCCACGTTATTAAGGTTTTTAAATAGAAGTAATGTAATAACAAAAATAAAGCTTTTAAAATGTAAATATTTAGAGAATTCGATGGCTCCCACGTAGATTGTCGTAACTCCAAATCCCAGCTTTACAATAGAGCGTTAAAAACAACTAAATTGCAATATATTCCTCACTACTTAATATATTTTTATAAACAATAGTGTAATAGTCATTATAGAAAATATATTTGTATACAAAAATATATTAAATAATGAAGATTTTATTTCGATTTACACGTTTGCAACGCTCTACTGTGAAGTTGAGAATTTGGAGTACGACAATTTACGTGGGAGCCATCGAGTTGACAGTGCTAAAGAAATGATGCGTAATTATTAAGTTTAAAGTATGAGTAAATAACCATATTTTCTTTCGTTACAGATTCCTTAACACCAATGTGATGATAAACAAAATCGACATAAAGTGCGCAAACGTGATGTGACGAAAGTGATGGTCGCACGCATGGATGGATGGACCAGAGTGAAGTGATAAACAAGATGGTGGGCGGAAGGTGGAGGACTTGGTGCGGCGTGCTGCTGGCCATACTGATGCAGGTTGTCAATGGTAAGGCCTTAGGAAATTCTTAATAATAAAAATCAAATCAATTCTTTTTAATTAGAGATAGCGCCACGCTTGCAGATCGTTTGGTCTGCAACCAAATTGGTTTTTCGAGTCTGGGTACAAATACACTTTTTCACATAAGATCGGCGTGAAGGGGCGGCAATGCTGGCACGTCAAGTGGATGGTATTGTTGTCGCGTTTTGTTCGGTCTATGAGAGTTCCCGGTGGTCTAAACCTCTATTTAAAGGGGATACGCATCTACCTTCTGGTGCCTTCTGGTGGTGCAGATGTCCACGGGCTGTCGGTAGTCACTTGCCGCCTGTCCGGTTGGCCCTTAACTTAATCAACATAAGAAAAAATCATCATTTATTTGTGAATACATAACAGATGTTAAAACAAAGCATTAAACAATGTTATTCAATCTTTAGTCACTAAAAATTAATAACATACTTGTGTTTCACTAAAGTTTAGTGGAACACAAGTATGTTACTAATGACGACGGATGACGACGACCGCAGTACAAACACTGAAAATCTTCATACAAACCAACTCACGCTAGCGAAGTTTCTACTAACGATTACTATATACTTTATAGACATTTCTTTCCTCGCCGAAACCTTTCTCCTTGGTGTGCCTTCCCACATAGTTATAATATTTACATATAATTTTGCAAATATGCCTTTTATACGTAAATTTAAGATTTTTTGTTTAAATGACGAACGTTTTGTAACCGTTATAAATATCGTCTTCTTCTTCTTCGTAGCGTTATTCCGGTTAAATTAATAAATCTTACAACTAATATCACCAAGTGACATTAATCGGGTCCCACTGTTTTATCACGCTTGTAGCCGAATTGGGCCGGCGCGTCCGGGTACCAGTACCTCTTTCTCACATGAGATCGGCGTGAAGTGGCATCCATGCTGTCACATCAAGTGGTGCTATTGTTGTCGCCTTTCGTTCGATTTGTGAGACTTCTCGGTGGCCTAAGCTCGTCATTAAAGGCCGGCAACGCTACTGCTAGGCTTTGGTCTTGCAGATGTCCATGGGCGTCGGTAGGCACTTAGCTGCCTACTCGTTTGCCCCTTGTATCATAAAAAAAATAAAAAATATTGTGGAAAAGTTTCATAAAAATCAGTTCAGTATTTACGAAATTTTTCCCTGACAAATATATCCCATTTGACACAGACGCTAATTTATTTCACTAGTCACTGGGTGTGATACATTAGATGATTTGATGCAGACCAGGCAGTACAGTGGACCCCCGTAATCTGAGATACGTTATGCAGGGCAGTGACAAACTATTAAATTTGTTGGGATTATAAAGTACTGCCTAGGACCACCTTTAGCCTGGAATATATTACAAAATAGTATCTTATAATCCGAAAAATTACAGATCCAATAATGTAATTCTACAATATGGTATTTATGTCAAATTATGTATAATCTATACTAATATATAAAGCTGAAGAGTTTGTTTATCTCTTTTTTTGAAGGCGCTAACTCACCCCAGGTCGTTTCCGATATGGGGTGCATAAAGTAGATATTTTGGCCCTAAGATCATCCGATATGCGGCAAACGTGACCAACCCAATCAAATTTTAGCTTGGCAGCTGTTATACACTAAATTAAATACCACTAATTGTTACGCGCGACTTTGTCCCCGTAAATTAAAGTGAAAAATTTTAGCGTGATGATATTATATAACTTATTGCCTTCCTCGATAAATGGGCTATCTAACATTGAAAGAATTTTTAAAATCAGTTCAGCAGTTACAAAGATTAGCGCGTTCGATTACACAGACAGACTTCAGCTTTATGTATAAGTAATAGATTTAACAAAAGTCTTACATGATTACGTATACGAAATTTACAAGCTTTGATAGATTTTCAAGTTCAAAGAACTTTCGCACGACCTCTAGACGCAGTTAAACTTTACACTCTGCACTCACGCTTTAATTACTGTCATAATTGAGGCATTACTTATTATTTTACTTTATTTATTGGCATTGTTAAATAAAAGTGCTTTGTACAGTCTGCGAGAAGCTAATGACAAGTTTGTGTATTATTGATCCCTATCAATGTAACCCCGGAAAAGACACCAACGTGTCCGTTACAGGCATTAACAACTAAAAGTTATAATATACCAACAAAAAAATTACCAGAATGAGTTTTTTACGGGCTCTTCTCGGTGCAGGGCTCGAGGAACCCTTGTAAAATTAGCTTATAAGTCGTAAATTTCATCACCAAATTATTAAAAAAATCATAATACATATGACGGTCATAAGACCTTATAAAAGTCTATATAAATAAATAAATACATACAGGACTATATGACACACGGACGACTGTTCCTAAGGTAGACATTTTAATGCCTGTGTTATAGGACCAGGGACTTGCGTTCCAGGCACTGCTGTTTCCTTCCTCTGCAACACGATGGGCACGACACCCGCACGGTGAATCCATTGAATGCTAAGCAATTCATAGCTCTCTATATCTCTATCTTTTGAATTATCCGAAGCTTCAACCAGACCATTAGATGTGACGGTACGCTGGCAGTACCATTATAGTTTTCTAATTCATAAGGATCCATTTTCATTTCCCTCACTTTCTTTCTTAGATCTGATATAACCATATCTAATGGAGATATAGAATTTGGAAATTGGACGTCGCCGGCTACTTCGTCGAGTTTTTTATCATTATGATCAAATTCGCATGTCTATAGTTATATCGGGCATAAAATTATTTTTTTTGGGTTTTGTAGTCATACAGGGGATCCTTGTCCGCATTGATTTGTGTCATATAGTCCTGTATATATTTATTTATTTATATTTGTAATGCAGCGTAAGGTACTAAGTTACGTTCCCTACTAATGGGGGATATCATTGCACTCAATTTTAATACAATGTTTATGCTTTACAAATGCCGTTATAGTAAGGGTTAGAGTGCAAAAGCCTTCGCTTTCTTTGGAAGTACAGTAATCTCCATCTTTGTCCCGATAATATCTATACGATTTAAGATGAGTAAATTGATACACGCTCTGGGTGGCTTTAAACTTTATCTTAAAGGCAATAACTGGAGAAAATGACTAACGGTGAGTTCATCCGTTGAACCCCGACGCTACCTGCAGTCTAGACTACTAAATATCAGTCTGCCGACAGGCAATCAGTACTACCTGCAGTCTAGACTACTATATGTATCAGTCTGGAAACGGGTGATTGGTATTCTAGTCTGCTGACCAGATTAAAAATACTGACGAGTTTTGGAAGCTTATTGAACATACCGGTCTGGATAAACATTATTTTATGGGACTGTGAAGTATATTTTAGACCTTAAATAGTTACTTTTGTCCAGAGCATAATCATTTCTCAAAGGCCGGCAACGCATCTGTAAGCCTTCTGGTAATACTGTTGTCCATGCTCTAGGTGAACTGCCTGCTCAGAATTACATAAACGACTGGTTGTTAAGACATATTCTTTAAAGAATAATAATAATAATAACTAATGAAGGTTTCTCAAAAGCCTGAAATTGGTCACGGCGATAGATTAGTGGTAGGTGTCAGGGTTTGTATTAAGTCCTTTTACCGTTGAGCCATTGAAAAACAATGGGTATCCTTATGGCCTGATGAAATAGATGCATTCTATGCAAGGACGTTACATCCTAGACGGCATCATTAAAAAAGCTATCGATGTTACGAGAAATAACTACAGCTGATCGCCAGAAGTGGTTGTTTAGTAGTCTAGACTGTATAACGTACGGGGTTCAGGGAGTGAACTTTTAGTTGGCAGTTTTAATGGAATTTTCCAAGTTATTATCAAGTGCAACGAAGTGAGAACACAATTTTAAAATCGCCACTAGTCTGTAGGTTTTTATTTAAGTTTATATTTTGTTATAGAGATAAAAAAAAGTATACTGGCCAGCAAGACATCTGGATTATATAAAAAAGTACTTATTTGTATCTGTAAAAAGAAAATATATATTTATTATTGCTTATATATTTTATATCTAATAGCTGATAGGCGCAATAAAATGTCGAAGTTTGTAATGTTGCCCTTCGTCGGTGACACTTTGAAGTCGATCCATATATTCGGCTGCTATTGTACGGATGCCTTATTCTTTATTGGTGTTCAATTTGTTCCTGTATTCTATCCAAGGCGTCTCCAAGGCCAGGGTTGAAGTCACGCGATTGTGTAACGTTTACTGATTTACCGTGAGTGTGTACTTCTACCCAATATAAAATGCGACGATAACCTTACCGGGTTTGGAGATTCAAATGGGAATCTTACGAATGGCAAGAAATTCCTGATTTGCATATTTCTGAAAATTTAAAAAAAAGCATGAAAACCTAAACTAGTTCGCTTAAATTAGGAAACGAATATGCGTATCTCATTCGCGGATTTAAAGTAGTGCAGTTTTTCATGTATGTAATGGATTTCCGCAAAGTATAGTTTGATTTAGTCAATTACTAGCTGAACCTTTAATGTACGCATTTCATGTATATACAGACTAAATGGAAGGCTGCTGATACTTATAGCACAGGTTTTACCTATTTGGTAGATGGGGAGGAGAGAAAGGATGCGGATACTACTGTCACGGACGGTATAGGGGGAGTGACATTAGCATCTAGGGTGTTCCGTGGTCGCCGACCCGTAGTGGATCTGACCAGCTATCGGATAGAAAAAGGAAGATCCACCCTCTGGGAGTATTGATGTAATATCATAGTTATCAGTTTCAATTGTAATCGAGGCTGTACGTATAAGGATTACCCAGGATCTCTGAGCGAAGTAACAGAAAGTATAACGCCAGCCATCATCGTAGGATGGTGCCTCTTGATGTTCATAAAATCTGAGCTTAAATTGAAGTTTGCTTACTGACGGGGAGCTAAAGAGCTTAGAGGTTTAATGTAACTCGGGTCTGTATTACCTAAACTGTTTCATTCTACGTATATGGCACTTAACATCGCATCAGAGCTCAACGTAGCGCGTAATAGCGATTCGACCCTAACTGCCCCTCACCCGCACTATGTTGAACCTCATATATATATTGTAATGTGAGATTAGTGCCGTTATAGGCAATGCCATCAAGATTCAGCCGCAGAGATAGTGCACAATGTTGTTCAGAACTACTGTAAAATTTAAAGTATTATAATGACCTCAGTTTGGGCCGATTAGTTAGATTTAAATAATATTTTTCTTTCTTATATTGATTCGCGGTGAATTAAAAACTAATGTATATTTCATAAGATTATACAAAGCCAATGAATCGATTTTGATCAAATTAAGTGTTATTTTCTGAATGCATTTAGAGGCCCCATATTATTTTTAGTAAAAAGCGTCGTGAATAGACAGGAAGTTAAAATTTTTGTTTTAATTTCTTAAGATTTTTAATTTGATATAGTTTCATATCTATTGAAAAAATGGAATATCAATTAAGTTTGCTAAATCTACTGATAACAAACAAGCCAAATTACACACATACATTTTGTTTATAGCGTAGTGCTACGTTGTATTTACATACATATATTCCGATTCACATTTTATTCAATAGACTATATAACGTAACTTACATGTGTCTCTAAAGTCACACTCCTTTTATGATAATAACATCAAAAACTAAATATAATCTCTCTTGAAAGCTGAAATAACATGTAGTGGTGCTGGGATGGCGGTGTTTGATGGCTCTAAGACAATATTTGCCGTCCCCGAGCTGACCGTAATCTTATTAAACGGAGATAAGGAGCGGCTTACATCTTGTAAAGGGTTCAAGTTGCTTTTATACCGCGGTTACGAAACGTTTAAAGAGTTACAATTCGGTGTAGATTATATTTACGTGCAGTGCTATCTTTTTGGGGAGATATTACGACATCAGTTGTAATAATACACTTTGAAAGCCGCAATATCTAAATATAATACGTGGCAATTAGTACGGTTTGTTCCAACTAATCATACATTGGCAGATACAAGGAAGGAGACCCCCTGGAAGAAGACGAACCTTTTGGTTTAAGAATCTCCGTGTTGGTTCGAACTCGTACTCAAGCCTTATTCCGCGCAGTTGTGTTTAAGGTTCCAATAGCCAAAATGATAGCCAACGTACGGAAGGAGATGTCACCTCAAGAAGATAAGAGTTCTATATTTAGAAAAAGAGACTCAAAACAAGTTAACAAACGTAAGATTGTACTGAAAAGAAGTGTTATAAATGGCCAAGACGATACCCTAACAAGGTCGGGGTTTGAAGTCCGTTCTTTTCCAGCTAAGCCATCGAGCCTTATAAGGTTTACTTAAATATTATTAATATTGGCTGGCTGCCTTTTGCTCCGGGGGTCGTGGGTTTGATTCCCACCTCGAGTCTGGGTGTTTTATCCATATGTATGTAATTATATATTTCTAAAAAAAATATTTGTGTATAACTACGTCAGAGGCTGCGTGTGCTACCACGGCAGTATATTCGACCAAGAAAGTGCTTTACCATTTTGGATGGCAGCTCTTATTTAAAGAAAATTTTTCTAAGGGTTATTGTTAGAAATTAACGTAATGCATAACAAGCAAAAATAAGCCTTTTAACCAATTAACATGCAAACGACTTTAAAACTTAGCGCGGCAAACCAATTTCTTGGTCAACTATACATACACCAGGTATAGCTCACTCCCATATAGTCCAGTAGTGTTTCCATATCAGCGTGATTTCTTGTTATAAGTGAAGTTGCTCAGCTGTGGATTCAACATTCAAAATAAGTGGTGGGCACAGCGACTTAATTTCAATTAAAGTTCAAAAAGCTAACTTCCGAAGGTATTCCTAACGCTGCAATATAGAGAAAAGTCATATGCAAATATAGCGGAAATCATCTTGTATCGAAAAGAATCCGCTACTTAATATATATAGAATTGGTCCGAAAACATTCATTAAAATGATATTTCACACTCTTTTAATTACTGCAAACGGTAACATTTATTTTACACGTTTTTATTGGTCCGTGTTTCTGTTCCGGCAACCGATAAAAAACAAAAATTTACGGACACGTAATAATAATGTTTATTACGGTTTTATGGCATATTGTGAATACAGAAACAAATAATTAATTATTTAATTTCATTGAAACGCTAACGACGAACTCCATACAGGTGTGCAGAAGTTGTACATTTCAGCAATTTTTTTTAAGTGGCAACAATTCATAATATGCAATGATGAGACTGACTTTCTCTTAGAAGATATTTCATTAAGTTATATAAAATTCGTATTAGAAATACACATACAGTAAATGCTATAAAGGACACAACGTTAAAATGTTTGCAGTCAGATATTCTAACCAGTTGTTACCCGCTACTTCGTCCGCTTAAAATTAAGTGAAAAATTATAGATTCATGGTGTATAGCAGGCTAAAGGTAGCCTTCCTCGATAAATGGGCTATTTAACACTGAAAGAATTTTTCAAATTGGACCAGTAGCTCCTGAGATAAGCGTGGTCAAGTAGACAAAAAAACGCTTCAGCTTTATATATTAGTATAGACATAGTACATGAAAGCGAAAGGTCACTTAGCACGAAATCTCGAAACCCGCGGGACGTACATTATTGAAATTTAGCAAGAAAGTAGTTAATAATTAGCAGACATCCGCTAGGAAAGGATTTTTTGATAGGTACAGATTAAGGAGGTCTTAAGGCTTTTGCAATTTTACGCGGACAAAGTCGCGGGAACAGCTAGTAATATATAAAGTTAGGGCACTATATACTTATATATATTTGATGGTAACCAACCACAGAAGCCTTCAGACACTATCATATGACATGCATATAAAAATTTCAAGATTTTACTCTTGTCTTTTGAGTTATTTTGACGTCACTAATGGTTTCTCACAACGTCATTATCAAATATACATGAGTACATTATAGATGAGATCGTGTCCTGAGTCCACCGCTAGGTTAAGTTGCTCTTGCTGCGACCGGGTGACAGATAGGATACCGGTTTAACACTGGTCTATTGACCACTAACACTGGTTTATATTTGATATCCGACCTCCTCAGTGTTTCGGAAGACACGTAAAACAGGAGGACCCGATTAATGTCACTTTGTAATATTACTAGTAAGGTTGTAGAGATCGTGGGGGTTCCGAGGATGACGTCAGATAGCAATCGGTCATCTTAACTTGCCCCACAGCCATATCCTCTGCAATCTAAGCGAACTTTGGTACTAGACCGGGAAAACGCTAAGAAGAAGAAGAATAAGACATTATACTACATTATATGACTGACTTGACTTAACTGGGCCAG
>JANCMC010045716.1:0-34998 GCA_024363005.1 Charaxes varanes
TGTCACGTCAAGTGATGGTATTGTTGTCGCGTTTCGTTCGGTTTGTGAGACTTCCTGGTGGCCTAAACTCGTCATTAGAGGCCGGCAACTTATCTATTAGCCTTCTGGTCATGCAGATGACAATGGGCTTCGGTAGGCACTGAGATGCCTGCTCGTTTGCCCCTTGTAACATAAAAATAAAAATTATATTTAAGTGATAATTTAACAAATTATTATTATGATCTGTGCTTTATACAATACAGTAAACAGTGTGAATATGCAGTATGGTTCTGTATATAAATTAAACTATCAAAAACCCAACAGAAATAACTAGATTTATGATTTAATCGATGGAATCCATAAATTGTTTCCGCAAATTTCAACTGCGCAAACAGTCGCTTTGTATCCCAAACTTGCTCGGTTGACTATAATTGATTTATGACTCGCTGACAAGCATTTGGACTGTCGTTTTGTGCCTTCATTCGTTGACTGAGATCAAATGAAGACTTGGTTAAATTTAAAGTATAAATAATGCTTCAATTAAAAAATGAAAACAGTGAAATCTCGTCTTGCCATAAACAAATATCTTTTTCAATTTCGAGGAAATAAATTAAAAACAAACCATACGAACGTAAGTAATTAAAGTAGGAAGAGAGAAATTACTTTCCTAATAAACGGAAAAAAAACACATTTATTTCCCTTTGTGCTCCCTTCATCTATTAAATTATAGGAGAGATTCCTTTTGCACAAAGAGGGGCGGGCATGTTTCTTCTTACACATAATAGTATGACTTCGGTTGACGTATTTCATTAGAAACAATATACAGATATCTTTATTATTTTTCACGTATTGATAAACAGCCTAGTTACACATATAGACTAGTCAAATTAGCCCAAAAATAGAGGCAAGTTTAAATTAATTCATTAATTACATTAATTTGACTGACCCGTTGGCGCAGTGGTCAGTGACCCTGCCTTCCGCTCCGGCAGTCATGGGTTCGATTCCCACCTCGAGTCTGGGTGTATTATTTAAATGTATGTAATAATTTTTTTGTGTAAAACAGGCGTCTGTTACTTATAACACAGGCATTATGTCGTCTACCTTAGGAACAGACGTCCGTGTGTCACATAGTCCTGTATATATTTCATTCGCATACAGCTCAAAATATGAATGAAACTTAAAAAGACCTGATCGAGGATTAAAGATCACAAAAATAAATGAATAAATAATAACTTTTAATATACATATAAGCATTATATTTATTTACCAAGAAGTCCGGAGAAAACATCCCTTGCGACTTAACATCTGCCACAAACATTTAAGCTACAGTTAATTCAAGTCGAGGTCGCCGCAACGCGTTTAATAGTGACATAGATGAATTGCTGACCAACTTGACAGAACGCTAGGACACTCACACTATAGTGTGCAATATACCTTCATAGTTTTAGTCTTCACCCGTTGTATCATTATTAGCTGTGGATAACTCAAGTCAGGTTCCCCGCAACACGTTTAATAGTGACACTAATAAATTGCTGACCGAGTTGACAGAATGCTAGCACACTCACACTATAGTGTGCAATATACCTACATAGTTTTACGCTTTACCTGTTGTATTATTATTAGCTGTGGATAACTCAAGTCAGGTTCCCCGCAACGCGTTTAATAGTGCCACTAATAAATTGCTGACCGAGTTGACAGAATGCTAGCAAACTCACACTATAGTGTGCAATATACCTACATAGTTTTACTCTTTTCCCGTTGCTTTATTATTAGCTGTGGATAACTCAAGTCAGGTTCCCCGCAACGCGTTTAATAGTAACACTAATAAATTGCTGACCGAGTTGACAGAATGCTAGCACACTTACACTACACTGTAAAAATTTTGTTTACAGAACATTATAATTTACTGTTTAAGGATAAATTAACCTACAAATTCAAAGACAAAATCATGTCTATTTTGGATAACAGAGGTTATTTATTTTTTTGCATTACAAATTTATTAAAATTATGACCTTTTTTTAAATTCTAATTCATTTGCTATAGGGATGGAGATGATATTCCTCATCTGAGAGGAAATGTCCATCCAATTTTATTCGATGAATTAAGAATAGAAACTAAGTAAAATAGATAATTTTTTATAAATATTTTATTGAGCAACTATTTGTAAAATAAACCGCGCGGGAAAAGTAAATGTCTTTTTCTTTTTTTTTGCCATGTCACCTGTCAGATTCTTTTATATTTTACATATTTTTCATAGTCTATGGTACCATAAGCGTGTTATTATAGCGTCATAACGATACTGTTAACAGTACTATTACGGGCCATAGACTATAGGCTCTTGCGTTGATTTAATTATTACATTTACTTAATTGTTCGTAAGTATATAAATGGCAGATTAAAGTACACAACTAGAAAAAAACATTTAATTGTACTTATTTCCTGATAATATTCCATTCGAATACTGTTATATAACGCTGGAACTGGTATGAACATGAAAGCAACAACATTTAACACCATCTTTAACAGCTTTTGCAATCCTTGCACTTAAGGTACACTTACTACAACTATCATTTTATTTCATTAATCTATTAATCAAAAGATATTTTGCTGACCAAGTAATTGTACTACTCTTGATTTTAAAAGCGATAAATCTCTTACTTAAAACGATTCGGCCTGAAATTCTTGAGGTCATCGGTCTCCGATTCTAATATACTGTCATCCCAACATTTTCTGACCTTAGCTCGATTTGGACGATAAAAATGATTACTAGATATCGTCATAAACTTATATCTAGTATTCTTTTTAGGGTTCCGTAGTCCTTATTCTTTCACTCTGCCCGTCCGTCCATGGTGGTCCCCCTTGGAAGGACATGCTAAAAACTCACTAGAAACATTATGTTGAGAGAAATGGGACTAACAACTTTTTAAGTTACTAAAAAAATAAGCGTATTTGATACTGAACCCAGAAGGTTAGAATAGCAATTTAGAAATGTCTTGAAGCACTCGTGGCCACGATTTATTTCAAGGAACTTTACACGTGGCGCAAACAACTCATAGAGTCTTCTACGAACTTGTAAAGTTTTCTACAGTTGTTGCGGCAGAAATGTCGGTCAAAGGAGTAATGATGTCTTTGTAGTGCGATGCAAACGATGTGCCACATCATTTCGTGTCCTGCGTGCCCTAATACCTGCACAAAGGAGGAGTTAATAGTTGCATGAAATAGAGCATTTTACGGAGCCATTTTCTTGGCAGCTACTGTATAAAAACTTATTATATAAATTTGGCTAAAAATAATAAGAATGATTAGGTTCAATTCTCAAAATACTACTATAGATGGACACTTGGCGGTTCAAAGATCCATATCACTAATCAAGAGTTAAGGTGTGAGTAGTAGGTGGTAAAGGAGGCCCTAAGACACTTAATAAAACAAAGTTTATCTAGAATAGATTCTATTATTGAGAATGTCGTGGCCTAATCAGTGGTCGGCATTTCAGTCGATCGCTAGGTTAAGTAGCTCTTGCTGCGACCGGGCGATAGATAGGTGACCTATTCTAAGACTGGTTTATATTTGATATCCGACCTCCTTCGTGTTTAGGAAGGCACATAAACAGTGGGACCCGATTAATGTCACTTTGTGATATTAGTCGTGAGGTTGCAGAGATCGTGGGGGTTCCAAGGATGACGTCAGATGGCAATCCGTCATAATAACCCGCCCCACAGCCACAAGCTCCTCTTTTCTTGAAGGTCCCTAAGTCGTATCCGTTCGGAAATACAGACGCTAGTAATTGATTCCACAGAGAAATTGTGCGAGGTATGAAGTTTCTTGAAAACCGCACGGTTGTGGATATTAGGACTGTTCGTGTTCCACTGTTAACTGCTCTCCGAAACACGGAGAAGTTCTTACATCAAATGGGTCACACATCTGTCACCCGGTCACTGCAAAAGTTACTTAATCTTTCGATCTACTCAAATGTTGACCACTGATTAGGCCACGACCTATTCAAGTATTCTTATTAATCTTTCAAAACAAAAACAAGTAGAAGAAAACCAATTATCGCATTAATTAGACACAAATAGAATTAACAACGCAGTCTTAATGTAAACGGTATCCAGATTTATTACTGTAGCGGAATATAGGTAATTTTATTACTCGGAACGCTCCTCTAATGTTTATTGTCGTTAGGTATCTGAATACTTGGTAAAACTATTTATAAGTCGCGATTTGAAAGGGTTCCCACAGTTTCTATTGCATTTTTTGTGTCGGCACACTTTGTAGCTACTTTTCAATGAGCTGTTAGCAATTTTTCTCACTTATTTTATGTATACTTTATGCTGAATTCACAGCAGAGAACTGTAGGTTTAATTTATTTAAACCAACGCTATACGAAACTTTAATCAGGAGATTGACTGATTTTCACCCTTCAATCTTTACTAAGGAGACTGACTGATTTTTACCCGACAAAGATTCTTTAATCTATACTAATATATAAAGCTGAAGAGTTTGTTTGTTTGCTTGAACGCGCTAATCTCAGGAACTACTGGTCCAATTCGAAAAATTATTTCTGTGTTACATAGCCCATTTATCGAGGAAGGCTATAGGCTATATACCATCACGCTAAAATTTTTACCTTATTTTACGCGGAAGAAGCCGTGGGTAACAACTAGCCAAATATATACTGATCCTCTAGTTGTTATTTTGAATCTTTGGACACTTTAAATATTAGGATATACAGACAGCATGACATGAAAAACAAAAAAGCCCTGACCTTACCTGATATCGATCAGGTCATGACATTGATTACAGGTCTTTTAAATCCATTACCCACTCATTTCTTTTTTCATATAGAACTGTTTAGAATTAAATATTTACCGCAAATCACAAACGTGACGTCATCGCAGTCCCTCAATTTACTCATTCAATAGGCATCAAAGACCGGCATCTCTGTAGAAACATTGTAAAAGGGAAGGCACTTCGATCCCGCAACGAACATTGCGATGGCTTCTGGGAAGGTCTGCGAACACTTTTTGTCAGTTATTTATGACGTTTTTGACAGTAAGCGAAAGGCAAAATTGGACCGATTTGCATACAAGGGATGGAGACAACAGAAAACGAAAGCCATCGTATTTGAATTTATGACTTACAATTTCGGTTTCTACTTAAGGAATCTTGAACGAGATTTAATTTTTTTTTGTTTACCAATTATTTTTATCCCACAGCTGGGCAAAGGTTTTGCCTAATTTCTATATTTTTTAAATATTATGTCATCTTCTATTTATACCTATCCTCGGTCGCTATCCAATATTTTCTAAATTTTATTATTTTGTCCTACCCCAACGCGAAGAGCGTTGTGGGGCAGCCCGTCGATTGTTATAGAGGATCGAAAGTTAGGTCAATTAATAAATTAATTATTAATTAATTATCTACTTAATTGCCAACGTTAATAACCTTGCTTGTCTTTTGACAATGGAAATTAGTTGCTCTTGCAAAATTGATGTATAGTTTTTGCCAAATTTATGACAGTATGTAGGCATCAAGATAGAAGTTTTAAGTTTTTTAGTATTTCTTTTAATTTTAAAAGGAACCGACGTACAATACGCCAGCGCCACGCTTGTGGCTGAATTGGGCTTCGCGTCCGGGTACCAGTACCTCTTTCTCACATGAGATCGGCGTGTCCTTGTAACATAAAAAAAAACTAGAAAAAAGTTTACCTATCTACCTATAAAAAAACTATCTGCGGTAGAGACGTAAAAATGATTATAAATAAACATTAAATATAAATAAATAAATATATATATTTATTTATTTATATTTAATACATACACGTTACATAATAATAAAATTATAGATAATACGTTGATATGAATAAATTTGCTGAATCCACCTCTTGGCAGACAAATGAGCAAGCATTCGAGGTGGACGACGTATTTTTGGGCATTCAAATAAAGAAAAGTATTGATGACATACTTAACGATATTTTGAAGTCCTTAACTTTAATTTGGACGACTTCCATGGGCTCATGTTAGTTATCAAACGCTCACCCTTTTTCGGCAAAGCAACAAATATTGTTTCAATGTCAGTACCATAACACAATAAGAATAATATAACTTTGGGTTTAAACTAGAGACACTAAAAGTCGTTTTATTCCGCAGAGACGACGCTTGGAGTAGACGCGGGGATTCAGAAGCACGCCAAGCACCCTCTTTTGAAAGCCCTCTACGATTCCGCTAGGGGCCTCGCCATCCGCATCTTGCAGCCGTGGCTGTACCTTGACGCCGTGTACAAACTGACACCCGAAAGTCGAAGGCAGGACCGGCGGAAGGAAGTCTTGTACAGATTCATCGATAAGGTAAAATACTGCGTAATTTTTTAAGAAAAGTTAAGCGCTAATCTTGGTGGTTATCAAAAGGGCTGCAAGAGGGCAAAAGGCGACGTGCCCCCATCCGCCCCCAACCGCGAACACAAGAAGATCCAAACAGTAATATTCCTACAATTACTTTGGACATCCGAAGAATTTGCCACTGGTCTTAATCAGTACAGTTACGTAGTAAAGTACGTTGGCTAAAATGATTTATAGGATTATATCGATGTGTATAGAGCTAATTCAGAAACAGTTAAATTAAATAAAATTGTTTTGATAACTATTAATTAATCATCATTTGTTTCAGATGTTACTTGAAAGAAGAAGACTCAGTGAAAAAGGCAATCGCAGGGAAGGTAAATGTAGTTGAAATTATTTGCTGTAATGTGTTGTTCTCAGTGAACATAATATGATTTTTTTAAATACAGATAGCCTTTATTTCTAGTAAAACAAATTCCATTACATGTTCGTATATTCATCAAATTTAATTACATCATGTATTTAGTTTAGTTCAATTATTTTGCGGACCGAAGACCTTCCTTTGTGGCGGTCGAACATATCAATCAACGCTTCCGCTTACTCATACCTCCCCAAGCATGTTCCCGACATAGGTGACATTTTGCAAACAAATATTTTAGGGTTTTGTACCTCCAGAGGAAAAAAGGAAGGCTTATCACTTCGTTGTCTGTCTGTTTCTCTGTAAAGACCCTTTTTCTCAGAAACCCATATAAAGTTGACTTTATACAACGTACTAAAGTCTCAAAGGATATGGTCGTTTAGTCACATTGCCCACCGTCCTGTTGACCTAGAATTATGTAATTTGACAAGAGAGATACATCTTAAAGTATAAATAGGTATAGCAAAAACTTCCAAAAGTCGTAGATTTGTGAAATAAAAAATTGCAGTGATTTTGTAAAATTAAAAGAAATTTTATGAAAAGTGTTACGGACAGATGATACAGGAACGGTATGGCGGCGTCTTCGATCGTGGACGCCGTCGGAAGGACTGATCCTGGCTGGCACTAGTACGTAACATAGCGAGCGAGATAGGCACGTCTTGTTAGAAAGAGACGGCGATAGCCTAAGTGCCTACCGAGGCCCATTGACATCTGCACGACCAGAAGGCTAGCAGATATGTTGCCGGCCTTTAATGACGAGTTTAGGTCACCGGGAAATCTCCCAAACCAAATGAAACGCGACAACACCATCACTTGACGTGACAGCGTTGTTGCCACTTCACGCTGTTGATGCCAGTTTTGGTGGACAATCGCACGATTCTTTCATATGGGTCAACCATCCCATAAAAACATACTTAAGAGGACTGCAGGAAACAACAAGGCTTTTAGGTAAATATTTGAAGAAGCACTCAACCTTGTTAAATGTCCATTTAGTCAGTGAATGTCCTTGTTTTCTCAGACCAAAATGGCTATCTAATTTTTTATGTTGCATGGTGATATAAGTATAAACTATTATTTTTTAATATTTTTGTAGTGGAGTAATCTAAGTTATTAGGGGAGTAAGTAAATAATGAAGGGACTTTTTGTAAATTTATATGTTTTTTTGTAATATTAGTAGGTAATTTATAAATGAGTATGATTAAATTTTAGTCCTACATGCAAGGACTTCATCTAAATTGTACTATAATCACATGTATACACAGCAGCATTACAAGTAAGAGTATATATTAAAAATCATATCTAAATGAATCACATTATATTAATTTAATTAAATTGTATGTAAAAAAAATTACTTTTAACTTATCAGTCAAGAAATACATAACATTAAACTTATATTCTAATCGTCTTTATTGTCCTTTGCTCCGTCAGGTGACTCAGGCTATGCACTGAGGAAGTATATGATGACCCCATCGTTGGTGCACCTCTTAACACCCCTGAGGGCTATTATTCTGACAGGCATTTTTTTTATCTTTTCTTTTTTATATAATAAGGGGCAAACGAGCAGCCGGCTTTCACCCAAGTGACTACCGACGCCCATGGACAACTGCAACACTAGAGGGACCGCAGATGCGTTGCCGGCCTTAAATGTTAAGACGCGAAACATGTTAGAGAGAACGATCGGTTTGTTGAAAGCACGATTTCGATGTCTATTGGTGCATCGCATATTGCATTACACTCCAAAGGTGGCTGCTTCTATTGTGAATGCTTGCGTTGTTCTGCATAACATTTGCAACAGAGCCAGTCTTCCAGTGCAATCTTTGAGTGACGAGGAAGCACTTCAAGAAGCCACCATACAGCAGGCAATGACAAACACCAGTAATCTACACGACAGCAGCAGGATCAGCAGTAACTCCGAATTACAGCTAGGTTTAATAACTCGGAGTAATCTTATCGCGCGTTTGTGGGAGGCAAGGGCAACCTGAAAAAGATAATTATTAATTAATATAAGATAATTTCAATTAATTTTATTTATTGTATTAATAAAAGTAATTATAAGCGGTTTTCAATATTTTAAAGTTTAGCTGGTAGTACATTTATATATAAGTTCCTATTGTAATATTAATTAAAATATGATATTTACCTACAGAGCAACTATTTTTTAAATTCCTTGAATTCCTGAACCAATTCCTCTAAAGATTTTGCTGCCCTTTCAGCTATTTAATTTTTTAGTTGGCTCGAAGCAACAAAATTTCTTCGCGCCATCTCCATTGTCATTGGTGGAATAGTCCTCCTCCTTTGTCTTGGACCATTCCCTCGGCGTGGCGTGTGAGGTGTTGTATGCTGTGGTGTGCGTGGTGGGCGCCGTGGTGAGCGGCGTGGTGTATGTGGTGTGTGTTGTGGAGTGAGGGGTTGGTTTCCGGCCGGGCTGTTTGTTTGTATTTTGACTGGCCCGTTGGCGCCATTGCGAAATCGGAAGAACTTAATTCAAATTCTATTATATGGATATTTTATTCAAGTAGACATTTACAAGCTCTTTACAAGTACACAACGTAAGATTTTAATTATTATTTTTGTTTCGAAAGATCTTGGTATGTCACGTCAAAACGCATTGTTGTAGCTCATTACGGTCTAATGTGAGCGAGGTACCAATACCGAGCAGTGTTATTTACAAAAAAGTGCCCAAGAGTGTGTCAATACACTCATCTAGAAGAGTTTCGCTTCTGATACGCGATTAACGTATTTGTTAAATAAATAACTTGGAAAATTGTGGACCAAATTCCAAAAAAAACAGTGTTAGAATTGGTCACCTATCTATCACCCGGCCGTGGCAAGAGCTACTCGACCTAGCGATCGACTCAAATGCCTGCCACTGATTAAGCTACGACCTCCTCCATTTTGTCATTAAAAAAAACTAGGAGACGTTGAAACGGATATGCAGGCACGGCGCGCTTCGGGCAACTGCTATGCGGTACAATTTATCAATCACTGACAGAACTTCAGAGACGCGACCATCGAGCTTTGAATTTGCAATTAAGCTCAAGCTCAAAGCTCAATTTATAGTCCCAACTAGAAAAAATTATAGATCAATACGTGATATATTCTTTCTTTTATATCGCTTATTGATAAATTGCATCTACCCATAATAACCCGCGCCGGCTTAAATACAAAAATATTTTCTTAAACAGTCCGTTCCCTTTTCAAGTGATAAATAGCTTTGCTTTCGTGTCACGTTTAGCATCTTCAGTAATTATCGTGTTTATGTACGTTATTAAATATCCAATATAAAGTTTTAACACCGACCCATTTTATATGACTTATTATTTTAACGACTCGACGCCATACGTGCCAATATATGTATACTCGTAATTAATACTTTTTAATTTCGCATCTTAATAGCGTCTTAAACGTCGATGGAACATATTTTATGACTTTTATAACTCCTTTTATATTTCCTGTTATGCAGTTCATTAGCGTATTTTAATACAAAATGTGTGTCTCGTAGGATCGCTAATGGGAAATAAGGATGCAGCATGTAGGTATATATTATGTACCTAAGAAAACAATTATATATGTAGAGATATACATATACTGCTTTGGATTTTATATAATACTTTTAAAAAAATATTTGCACTATTTTGTGTAACAATCTTTACATCGGTCATACGATTTACGTCCATTGAGGAGATATCACGAAGTTACTCGCAGAAAATTGCTAGTACGAACGAAAGTGGAACTCGCACTATCGACTTCTCGACTTTATGGCGAAGAAGTGCCACACGGGAGCATGAAGGTTTGATTTGACATTCTGTTTCAAGAGTAAAAGTCTAATGTTTTATCGTGCCCTAACACGCACTGCAGGCAGGAGGACTTAAAGGCCGCATCTGATAGAGCAGTTGATGTGGCAATATTCTGGGCCGTGATAATATAGTGCTTGCCAACGAAACGCTAAGACAAAGGAGAGTAAAAGAAAGTAAACTGTCGTGAAATTTTCGTGTTAGGCCCACTGGAAACCTGATGTTTGTAACCCGAGTCCTCGCTCCGAGACCGTTACACGGAGCGGAGGGTCAACCGTGGCAGTTTTACGGACATCGCGTGTCCCAACACCAGTCGCATGTGCAATCATCATGTTACAACGTGCGAATCGCCCTCTCATGGCACTTTTGCAAATCCCAACTTATGTTATAGACTTAGTTATAGTTAGCGATTTTGTTCAAGTTGTGTATCTAATGAACTTCCAATTGGAACATTGGTAAATGCCCTAATCTCTTTCGTTTCTTACAAACGGTCAACTGTTCTGTATGTTCTAACACTAATAAAATTAACGGGGCTTGATCCACCCTTTTCACAAGTATTCCTAAAATAGAGATATATCTATAAGCTAGAGATCGCTGGCTGTTCGAAATTCGCCCACAAACCTTTTTGCGTATCACCTGCCATTGTATAACGACCATATATTGTTCTATTTGACAGTTAATATATATAGTTGTGATGATTACGCTTTACCATCATATATAAGTGTGTATATAGTGGTGTAAATGGCTTGACAATTTGAATGCGTGTGGTTTTATTTTAACTAAAGATCGCCGGCTTGTCGAAATTCGCCCACAAACCTTTTTGCATACAACGACATATGTTGTTCTATTGACAGAATAATAAAATTTAACAATTAATATAATATACGGTTGTCACGATTACGCTTTGACGTGTGTTTGTAAATGGTGTAAATCGTCTGGCATTGGTGTGCGTGTGGTTTTATTTTAATTATTTAATATATTAAGATTGCATATTGTAAAGAAAAATATTAGCATTCGTACACACTCCTCCATATAAACTGTCATTGTGTCAAATTTCATAGGTACTCCTCCGTCTGCGCAATTTTCGTGAAATGTTTTCTAAAGTCTTTTCTTCGTGTATTAATATATAGATGAGTTGTCATGGTTGGTATCAGGTAATTATTTCTCGTCTCTGTTGAGATAAGGAAAAATATCGTGAGCCAAGCCAGACGCAAATACTAGTTTATGATATTTTATGACTTAATAACAATAAATTAGGTGGCGCTGAGGTCAAGTTATTAATACAAACGTTATATTTGTAAGCGGAAGTGAGTCATATTACCGCCACCTACCGGAAAGGGCAGAACGACGTCTGCCGCCTCAGGTAGTAATAAACAGAACACAGCCGAATGAGAATCAAAGAATTCTGTGTGACGTTTTATCGTTATTATACGCTTGTCTCTCTCGCTAAACATGTCATTGCCTCTGTAAATATATATATTTTTTAATATAATTCCGGTTTACGTCCGGCGTGTACTGTATTATAATTTTTTTCATATTTTTGGACTTACGTACGTTTGTTTAATAGCGTGAACCACTTTATTCGCGTATTCAAAATTTTACATTGGCAATCTCTTAACACCTTTGCGCGGCTAAAGATCCTTGAAATTTTTTTAGTTAATTAATCCAAATATAGATTTAGTGGTGTTATCTGCGAATCGTCTGTCACAGAATTAATAATTATTTATCAACTATCTTTTTGCATACACACATGCGCACGCGCATGATCGATCGGCCTGCAATAATGTCTCGTTAAAAACAGAATTTGGATAAAAATTATTAATAAGACCTAATCAGTCGCAACAGGACCTAATTTGTTTCGATATTTGTGTTTCCTGTACGGCTAAATTGAGAAAATGTCGAGAGCTGTCTCTAATTAGCGCCGTCGATTGATAATGCGAGTTTTTCTCACGGCTCCACGTCAAGACGGAAGTGAATTGCAAAAAGATAAATCTGTTCCCTAAGCAGACAACGCTAAAACAGCGGTACCCTATGTGAGAATGCAACGCTCTAGTTAGCGCCCGTGGCCTGTTCCGTTACACGAGCCGCTCGCAATATGAAACTGTTAAACTAATTTGCGTTTCTTATCTATCCGCGAGCTGTATAGGCTGCACCATATTATAACTACACTAGAGAGAGACGAATTTCTTAGCATTCCATTCATTCACCGTGCGGTTACCTAGTTTATTGCCTTGCAGAGGAAGTAATCATATCAGTGCCTGGGACTTGCGACCCAGGTGTAAGCTTAAGACTACTCCTTCATGGGGCCACTATACCCTGACAGTGTTCTCCTCCCTTCTTAGCCAACTCTGCTATGAATTTGTGATCCTACTAGTGCGGCTTTAGATGTCCTTTCTAATAAAGAATTTATAGATAATCGATGAGTAAAGGAATATGTCCGGCAAGGATGACGAGAGAACAACATCCTCTAGAATTTTTAATGTTCTTTCATACGTATCCATTAAAAATACCTAAGATAAAGAGAGAGGCTTGCTTCTCGATTTCGTACTTGAGCCTGCTTTAGCCAAAACGATGTGCTTTTTATTTGTAGTTAGTTCCTTTTGAGCTATCCATCAATGATATAAGTGTATGTATATAAGTAAAAAAATATGTGTAATTTTCAAAGAGCTGTATCTAATTCCGTTATCTAAACCGCTTGCAATATGAAACTGTTAAACTCATTTGCGTCCCTTATCTATTCACGAGCTGAATAGAAGACAGATAGCAGCCCTACTTAGAACAATTGTTTTTTGTGTTCCACTCGTTTCTCACGTCAAGTCGTTGCAAAATTAATCTAGAAATTTCGAAACGTGAGAACTCTGAGACATTATGGTCTAACTATTCTCGAAGTAAGTATAGATAATTATGAGACGGAAATCCTTAGAGATGACCCATGACATTTCATTGCGGATCGGCCAATGACAACAACTTCCATTATGCCTACTGATAGTATAATGGTTGGTATGTGGTTACATATGTTATATCTATTTCTTTTCTAATGTTACATGCATCTTACAACTAGTAAGTTACTACTTTTTTTTTTATTAGCCTGTAGTGTCCCACTGCGGAGTAAGGCCTCCCTCCTCTTAAATCATTCTGTCCTATCCTAGATTACTTGAATGGACGTGTTTCCCGTAAAAGCGTCCAAGTCATATCGTCATCGACGCCAACACCAACTTCCGAGAAATGGCGTAACACTCAGCATACTCAACATACTCAGCGTATTCCAACCCTTTTTATATGACTAAATAAAAGAAACCACTCACCGTTGCTGCAGTTTAATACCAGTGCGCCAAATGGAAACAGGTATTAAGAATGTACGAGTTAAACTGCATAGTTAAACACCATTGGCCAATAGTAAAAACTTGTCACAGTATAATAGCTCATCATACCCTGACGGTGTTTTCGATCAGGACCGGAAGTGCGTGCGGGAATTCGATTCGTCACAACCGTTTGTACTTTGGACTACTTCGATACTATACGTTGGACAATTTGAAAGTTTCGGACGGGCCAAATATGTATAGTTTAATAATTACTAACGGCATATGGGAAGGTGAAATTATAATAAGAGTATGGAAACTCAATAAAGAATTCAGTATACTACCAATATACTTCTTTCCTCTCTAAAAACTCTCTCTTTATCTAGCCTTTCTTCCTATTTCATTTGGGGTCGACAAAAAACATGTCTGTTAATATCCTTTTTTATGTAAGGTGGTAAGCAAGCCTACGGTCCGTCTTATGGTAAGAAGTGACCGTAAATTAATCCATGGTTTTAATTCGCGCGTTGCTGACCGAATACACGTCTCATAAAAGCTTTGACAATCCTAAGAGGGTGGGTTGAAATGCTCTCGGCCTAGTCAAGAAAAAAAAAAGTATTTTTATGTTTCGGCGTAATCTCCATCTCCGTCTATGCATTTCTTCCGCCTGCTTTCCAAAGCCACACCATCGGTTTTAGAAAGAGATTCTTCGAGATCTTTGGTTTACTGCGGCTTGAACCTCTTCATTTGAAAAAAATTTTTGACCACTGAGATGTTTTTTTAAGTTTGGAAACAGATGGAAGTCCGAAATTGTTTCTTTGTGTTTTTCCGTTGCCAGTTTCGGTAGTTCCGAGCCAAAACGATCGAGGGACCTTCAAAAAAAGAACACGTCATGAAAGTCGTCAATGCACCAGCCACTTCCGAGTGAAAGAAAGAAAGAAACAACGTTTATTAATAAATTATGAAATGGTCCAATGGTCAGTATGAGTGGTGCTAGGCGTCGATGGACGTCATTAGTTTTTCCGAGAAACTGTTTGTTAGTTTTCTCCTTTTCATAAACATAAGTAAGTTTTACTTATGTTTAAGAGGGGAATAGGCGAGGTATATTATACCACCATAAACATTTTCATGTAAAAGTTGCCACGACGAGACCACACGGCTCGCAGTGTCAAAAAGTAATCAGATCTCGTTTAAAGTCACGCCTCTAACTTTACACGCCCCTACTCTACACGTCGTAACTTCACTGTCTCTACACCTTTGACAATATTTGTGGTGTGGCCAAATATAACTTTCATTACTTTTCAGTTATACAATAGTTCTTGTAGTAACAAGACAGGCTTTTGTAGTAGTAATGAAGTATTGTGAAATGCTCATTAAACAATATACTACATATTACTAGAGTATATAATATATATATATCATCGGCTTTGTTTCGAATATATTATCACCAGAATATACTTAAAAAAAATTATTATATACACATATTTAAAAAAAAATTGCTGTTGTATGACTTTCACAAGAATTTGTAAAAAGACCTAGGTTGATAATGTAAATTTTGATTTTCAGTCTTATTTTTATATGATCCTTAGAGATAGACGTAGATCTCGCACGCTTAATAATCTTGACGACAGAATCAGAAATCATTTAAATTATGTATTTATCTAATAAAATAAAATGCATAAAGCTTAACAAACATACGTCCGTGTGTCATATAGTCCTATATATTTATTTATTATTATTTATTATATATATATACATACGCATTTTTGGGAAAAGTAACCAAACTACATAATTACAAAAATATATCCTGCAACTTAATGTGTGCCGTTTCAAATGATGAAATGTTTTCACAACAGATGTTATCTCGATACTACGAGGAATATTTGTCGAATTCATACAGAAACGAGTACAAAAAATAACGTAATTGAAGGCGTGAATATTTTTTTCACACCTTATCTGAGAATCTAAGGCTTAAACCAGACTAACTAGAAAGTTTTAAAATGGGTTATTTCATATGACATGTTTTTATTAGAGAAAGGTCCACTTGTCGAGATGTGGTCACTGTCGCTTATTGACATCTGAAACAGAGAATATTGTATTCGTAATGAAACGTAAGAATTCGTATAGTACTAAGGTTTCATATTCTTTTTGCAAATAAAAAAAAAGTGGAGATCGCCTGATGTCAATTATATACGTATTAACTCTATTAATTGGAATTTAACTAATGTCATATTCTATCACCAATTTGAAACGGATATTTATTACATTATGATATTATATTTAAAGTTAAATTAACTTTAAATTTTAATTTAACTTCACTGTTGAATTTCGATGTGTTTTTATTATTATTATTTTTATAAATTTTTTGTTGGATATTTTAAATTGTATAAGTTATATGGAACACCACTACATTACTAAATTGGAACGTTTGTACTAAGTATATATGTATAATTATTCTTAATCGTGTTGTGTACACATGCTCTCGGTTTTAGCTTAGAACATAATTACTATTAGAATAATCCAAACATTGTTATCATTAAACTGTTTTGTGTGCCATAAATAAATAAATAAAAAAAATGACAAGTTTCATTCTTAAATCTAAGGAAGATAGATAGATAGATAGAGAAATTTATTTGACCAAAACACAAACTTAAAATTTAACAATACAATTTTTAAAATCTAAAATATTCATCATTCAGTCACCGTCTCAGCATGTCACAGTCTTACCGTAACGCTGATTTTCAGACAGGACCTTCATGACGCTACGGACTCCCACGGCCCATTTTATCTTAAAATATAATACTTCTAACTTAACAAATTTCGCTACAAAAAACATTAACGCATTAAGGAAATCTATATGGCATAACAAAACTGGATATTGGGTATTGAATACAATATGTTTCGCAGTCTCGGAATAACATTGGGGACTCAAATTTCATCGTATTACAATTACATTGGCTCGGCAACCTTAGTCTCGATTTACGTAATGTCGCTTAGATCGAATATCCTTAGCTTGCTCTCATTTCAGGTAACAATGATGTAATATTCGGTGCAGTTTGTGTCTCTAGACATCGTTGATAATAATTAACAAGTCTGCATCTGCTACTAACTGCTTTCTTCTACCTACCGCTATCCTGGTCAAGTACCGGGATCTGCTTAGATTGTAGAGACAACATACCCGGAACTGCCACAATCTCACGACTGATATCACTCAGTGACATTGATGGGGATGGGCGAAAATAATAGAGGATTGAAATTAATATACTTATACTAGCCTCGCCCCGCGACTCCGTCCGCGTGGGCCACCCTTATCACTTAGGAGTATGAAAAATAGATGTTGCAAAATTTCATGAAAATCGGTCGAGCCGTTTCGGATATGGTTAGCAACGCAACCCGTGACACGAGAATTTTATATATTAGATTATATTGTTACTCTATCACAAGGGTCAAACTTTAACTTTTTTTTTCAATTTTTTAATATATGTATAAGCTAAGCACTTTACCCATAGGGGTCTGGCCTCATGTCCCATCCTTGGTACGGCATATTGCCATAACGAAGTGTTGCTATTCCAATGGGCCCTTAAATCAGGAATACATATAAGTACGAGATAGTTAAGTCAGAACAAAAATACAAGTTAGCTCAATGCGAAACAGGCAAGTCGACTCTAGAGACTGCGTAAGTTTTACATACTGTCTGTTATGTCATTACGATATGAGTGCCTCTAAGGCAGTGTAACTATACTATTAGAGGCCCGTGGCAAACTCATCGGATGATTGGACAACTATTATTATAAATCTTAATAAAAGTTGTAATAATAAATGTTAGGACCCTTCTGTGATTGCGGTCCTCCTGATCGGGGGCCCCGTGGCATATTGCCGTTTTGCAGTCCTATAGTTACGCCACTGGCCTAAGGTAATATTTAATGAAACATCCTTCGTAGAATGCTAAGATCTTCCCTTTTTCTTCGATGCATGGAATACTAAGACGCAATTTATTTACGAATTCTATAATATGCGCTGTGACGCGTAAATGAAAGCTGAAGGAATGCACAAAAAAAGATCTCTTGTGTCTGCTCTACTGCTCGACGCAGGGAAGAGATGGACCATCGCGTTGCACAGTTAGATCAATTAGCCTACCGAGACACTATTAGGGTTGTATCTTACATACCATACTATTTACAAAGTTATACAATGACTTAAGAGAATCCTCTTTTACGGGCTCAAGTCGAGTCCAGATATAATTAAAAAGTTTTAATTACAAGCCACCTAAATAATAGTTCAGTTTTTGATGCAACACTGGCTTTGTCATAATCCATAACAGAAATTCATCGTTTCCCAAATCACCCTTTTACATCCACATATTTTGGCAAGACAGTTTAATATGTCACGTTCTCGATAAAAACGTTTTGCGCCTGCCTGACTGTATAATTCATGTGCGTACACTTTTAAAATAAACTAATCTTTGAAGTGCTTAATGTTCATTCATTAAAATTTTTCTCGGAAACGCTGAACTGGTTTGATCTTCGTCGTGATTTCTTGTAAGACGTCGCGTCGGAATGATTTAACGGTTTGCGTTTAAATCAAGTCCAGCGGGATTATACAGTTTACGTATGAGGTTAACCAGCCTCTACGTTTGTGCATGCATTGGCGCCAACAACTTCTCTGGCGCCAACTATTTTGTTGGCCGAGCCGTATGAACCGTATTTATCTTTTATTCTTCCTGTATTCTTTTTTAATTTCATTTATTATCTCTATATTCTTTCTTTATTTTATTTATTTTCCCTGATTTCTACCTTTATACCGTTTATTCTTGTTGTGTTCTTTCTTCATTTCATTTATATTATTTCTGTATTCTATGAAAATGTGATTACTTACCATATTTTCAATAAAAACTTAAACTGATGGATTTTTCACCTATAAAACCTAATCCAATACTAAAGAAACTAGTTTAATGTAATCACATAAGTCGTTAAAACATGATAGCTAGATGTCTTGCTATTAATATTAATATCACTACTTAAGGAATTTTATATATTTTTAATTAATTAGCCTATACAAGTAAATTAAAAGTAAAATTAGTGCATGCTGAATAAAATAGAATATACTGAACAGATTGAGGTGGCATAAACATATCGCACGCTTAATAACATAAAGGTCATAAAGTGACCTAACTCAGAAAAGCTGATTTTTGGGAAATCGCAAAAAACCTTTTGCCATTCACGACTTATTCCGCTTACAATTCAATAAAAACGCCTACTCCTGTTTCTGCGTTAGTACATTCTTCTACTTTAGTTACAGCGGGAATTTATTTATTAATTCGATTTAATACGCCCCACAGCCAAATCCTCTACAATCTGAGCGGACCCTGGTATAAAACCGGGATAACGCTAGGAAGAAGAAGAAGATATTCTAATCTCCATACTCTAGACAGACGGACTGACATAGATTATTAAGCTAAATCCTTATAGGCAAACTGTTAATAAATACGCAAGACCGAAATAAAAAATAACCCAAAAATATCCACCAGCAATATCTGAATATCAAAATAAGAGGCCCGTTGTACCAAACAATTACCACCGACATCGGCTCAAAGCTATGAAAGCAGAACGTTACATTGGTACGGCGGAACAAAAGAATATTAAACCTTTAAAAAATTAATTCGGGCGCGGAAAAATTTAATTAGCTCCAGTTTTAATGAATATTAATCGCCTCAACGCCGGTGTATTGCGGCGGTATAAGCCGTCTAGCTGATTAATATGGAAATTTTGTTTAATTTCGCCTTTACTTTAACGTGGTAAGTTTTATTATGAGTATGTGAGTTGCAGTAGAACCGGGTGCAAGGGCCACACCAGCTAAATCCCATCACAACGTACCTACAGATTCTTTTTTATTATTTAATTTTGTAACAAAATACATTATAAGATATCGTTAAATTGCATATTAATAAACCACAGAGGTTTGTCCAATATACAAAAGTTAGTTCGACTACATTTGACAAAAATAAACCAGGGCTTGATAATTTTAGCTAGAAAAAAAAAGTGAATAGGCATGACGGATCAGAAATCACTTAAAATATGTATTTATCTAATAAAATAAGGTGCATAAAGCTTAACAAACGTAGTTATTTTTTTATTGCGTGCGAGATTAATAGGGATTAGCAAAAAATAAAAACTCAAAAAAAAAGTTAACCGCCGTGATAGCTAAAACACTCAAAAGAGCATATGACGTTACCGTATTATAAGTGCATGCCAATTAGCGATCGCAGCGTTTTAAAATGCTCATTCAGATATTCCATATTTGGCGACTACGATCGTTTCGGTTGCGGTGAAAACATCGAGGTGACGCTTAGTGAATCGCACTGTTAACAAAAGTGTCATGACAACTTCGAACGTATTGTAGTGAATTTTAATCCTTAAATTTATAATGATTTTTTTGCTATGAAAACGTTAATTTATGCAGAAATATTAAATTTGTTGACAATAGTAGATACTTGAGAATATTATAAAACTATTTTTCAAAATTTGTCGTCATGTCTATTATCTAATGAAATAAATAAATTTCCTATTTGTGCCTTTGTATAAGTATATAATAACGGACGAATAGATAAGGCGGTTCGCCTGAACGACACAACTGTGCTTCCAGAAGTCTTGCAGATGCTTTGACAGCTTTAGAATAATAAATAAATATCTTTCCGAGAAGGTTCTTAGTCCTATCGGTATGAGACATCGAAAATATTTGATGCTACTACATATGCCGTAAAATGATACATCATAATCCGATGATTCTCGGATTATTGGATACTTTTTGCTATTGAGGTCTATACAAGAAATTATAAACCGTCAGGTCATCATCGTTTCCACTGGCATATGGGTGATGACATAAGGAATACTATAGGCTTGTTTAATTTAAACAGCTAACCATAAAACCCAAGGTTATCGACATAATTTGAGCTTGTTATAAATTATCGATGTAATGAAACTTCCCGTTTGTGCTGCAAAACGTGGCGTAAAAAATAACAGGCTCTCGTATTAATCAGCAGAGTACACAGCCTCCACACAATGCAGCCGCGACGGAGCGATTTATATTCATAAAACCTGAAACTAATTACATTTTCCGCCTCCGGAGCCATTTTTAAAGCGCGACTTTCCTACCTTTTTTGTCTTTATAATATAATAAAAAAAACAAGATGGCGGCCGAACGCCAAGTGTTGCAACCCCACAAACTTGAATTTAACTTTAAACTGACCGAGGGGGTCAGTTTTTCTAAATGAATAATTACCTATATTAATCGCTCGCGAAACCACTGGCATACTAAATTTAATGAAATTCGTTTTAGCCGTTTGCGAGATTCAGACTTTATTTATAAATATAAAAATTACTCATTTAATGACATTAGATAGAGCGGACTAAATTGCTGTACGGTTATTACATACAAGCATTACGCGTAAATGGCGGGAAAACGGAGATGTTAGACGTACGTAAAACAAATCAAACCAGACCAGACCAATCCAAACCATATTATCTAAGAGTCACATAATAATATAAGCGGTCCCAATACTCTTTAAGAAGCATATAGAGAGATGAGAGGAATTTCTTAGCATTTAATGAATTCACCGCGCGCATGCCGGATCCATTGCGTTGCAGAGGAAGGAACCATAGCAGTGCCCGGGACCCAGACCCAGTAGGATTACGAGCGCGCTCTTTATAGTGATCACTAACAGTCACTTTCACTGCCAGTGTTTCCTCCCTTGCCTAGCGAAATCCGATATGATCCTGCTAGTGCGGCTTTAGAAGTCCTTTCTAATAATTGTGCAAAATTTAAAGCGTAAACAAAAGAAATATTATGGACTGAAATATTCGTAGTATAGTAGCCATCGCACGCAGCAACGGTCTTCGAAATCCGTGATGTTAGCAGATCTTCACCGCCAATTTGATATTTTATTCGTGCAGCGTCCTCGTTCAATCAATGCAGCAAATTATTAGCGACTGGTGGGCAATTTGGGCCAATCGGCATCGCTTTTGGCATCGATTCAATCGTCAGCAATACCCAAATTACGCCAATCGACTCCATTTAGTGGCTTGCAGTTCTAATCACTAAATATCAGAGTAATAGGATTAATAAAAAATGAATTTGAATATGAATTGATAGAAATCAATTCAAATCAAATTCATCTGATTCTTCAGACGATACTTCTAAAAAACATAAGAGAGGGGAATAACATTTTATATAAATCGCAGATTAATAATGTGAATGGACGAACCTTTGTCTTGCATAAAAGCATTATATAAAGGTGCATCCACTCTGTTATATAAACATTATACACGTTTTATATCGATACGTTGTTTAATTAATTTACTCATCGACATAATACAGACATAACCAAATATGGTTTTCAAGGCGTTGCGAGAAGGAACTTGTTGGAGTTAATATGCAACCACACCATTTATGAACATAAAAATATGCACATGTTAGAAAAATCGTAAGTCTCGTGAATCTATTGTGTGTGTGGTTTTCAGGTCACAGCAATGTCTTCTTCCTAGCGTTATCCCGGTTAAATATCAGGGTCCGCTTAGATTGTAAAGGATGTGGCTGTGGGGCGAGTTAAGATAACCGATTGCCATCTGACGTCATCCTCAGAACCCCCACGATCTCTACAACCTTACGACTAATATCACAAAGTGGCATTAATCGGGTTCCACTATTTTACGTGCCTTCCGAAATACGGAGGAGCTCGGATATCAAATATAAACCAGTGCTAGAATGGGTCACCCATCCATCACCCGGTCGCAGCAAGAGCAACGTAACTTAGCGATCGACTCAAATGCCGACCACTGATTAGGCCACGACCTCCTCCAAGTCACAACAATGTGAGATATATATGCTATATAAAATAAAGATATATTAATCCAGGGATGAATCTTCCTTTTTATCTGTCCCATAAGTGATCCACCACGGGTACGCTATCCCGCCCAAATTCAACTGCAGTGTTATGGTATAAAGCTGATGTTTTACTGATAGCTGATGGAAAAGGCCAACGGGATTTTCCTTTGTCTGTCCGATAACTGGTGAGATCCACTACGGCTACGCGACCCCGGAGCACCCTAGCTGCTATTGTCACTCCACCTACATCATCCGTGACAGTAATATCCGCATTATTTCTCTTCTCCCCATCTACCTTTATATTCCTTTACTCCATCCCTTTTCCTTACTCCTGTCTTTCTAATTAGAGGTAGTGCCACGCTTTTAGTCGAAATGGGCCGGCGCGTCCGGGACCAGTACCTGTTTCTCACATGAGATCGGCGTGAAGTGGCGGCAATGCTGTCACGTCTAGTGATGGTGTTGTTTTCGCGTTTCGTTAGAGAAAGACTTCCTGGTGGCAATGCATCTGCTAGCCTAATGGTCTTCCAGATGTCCATGGGCGTAGGTATTTAGCTGCCTGCTGGCTGCATACTAACTATTATTAACAAAGAAAAATTGACTTTCCTAAAAATTTGGTTCTCTAGTAACTCACAACTATTAATAGTAGGATCGTATTAAATTTGGCTAGATGGCGTAAGAGGACAGATTGGCAATAAAACTATGAGTTAAAATTTATAATAATAGTAAAGAGATCACTCAAATCCGAGTAGTAAGTCCTAGGCTCTTCCAGAACACCATAGATAAATTTTAAAGTGATATCTACTTTAGGTTAGAAGTATTTTATTGGTTTTATGGAATTCTATTCTCAAAATTCAAAGAAAAATAAAATTCAAAAATCTTTATTCAAAATAAAATACCAAAGAACAATTTTGTGGCCCTAGCTCATAAGCTAGTTTAAACTGTGTTACAGGAACTAACGACAGGAGCGATTTTAGCCCTCAATCACATTTTCCTGTAAAGAAACACCTAAGCTGGTATAGTACAGTCTGAAATCAAACATAAGGCCACTCATGGATCGAGGTGTTTAATACACCCCGATAAATTCTGTATAAAATATCAAAGGAGACAAGTTTCTGAGTCAGTTTTTGAAAGGTCACCTGTAAGGTGTATTAATGGTAAAGTTACGCATGACTCAGTGGAGAAATACAAAGAAAGTAAGCAACCACTTATCGCGTTATAACTGTTCTTCGAAGTGGTTTGGATCATGTTTAGACTTTTTTATTGTAACAGCTGAAGGCCGTAGCTTTCTTAAGATATGGGGTATATAGTTTTTCGATGTATAATAATTAATTAGAGTGCTGTGTCAGGTCTGACGCACAACTGGAGTGAGAATTTCTTACATAACGCGTAATGTTTGATTTTACTTCCCATGTACCCAGTTTCCAGGACCGTAGGATCTATTTTTTTTATGAAGGAGGAAACCTTAGGTTCCGAGTACAGTCTCATTTTTTGTGCTAACCTTAGACCTTTCTTATGTTTTAATATATAGTTTTTAACAGACAATAATATTATAAATATCTGTGTAGGCCTCTAATTAGTTCATACATCAGATTCTTTGTTAGCTAACATCTTAATGTATGTAACTGTTGGTGTTTCTTAAAAAAAAGTCCTTAGTAAAACCTGCGTACTTGTGAAGTTTTAACTGTGACCCGTGGAAAGGTATAGTCGATCAAAAAAGTGCTTTACCATTTTGTATGATAGTTCCTACTTAAAGAAAATTTTACTAAGGGTTATTGTTACAAATTAACGTAATGCACAACCAGCAAAAGTAAGCTTTTTAACTAATTGACGTGCAAACGTCATTCGATCTCGTGACAAACCAATTTCTTGGTCGTATGATTTTTAAAAGTGTTAACAAAGACAGAAGGGCCTAATTCAAGACTTAAGGGCCCCATTGTACTGCTACTTTCCTTTTCTTATTTTTTTCCATGTGAGCTTTTTTCTACTCCTTTGTATTCAATATCTATCTGTATGACGTCAGATGGCAATCGGTCATCTTAACTCGCCCCACAGCCTAATCCTCTGCAATCTAAGCGGACCCTGGTACTACTACACCGGGATAACGCTAGGAAGATGGTTTCTTATATGAAAAATGTTTCTAATAGACTGCTATGAGTACTCTTAATGATTTTCTCTTCAAATTTCAGGTTTCAATCGACCCCTGGTCTATTGGTGTGCTGTAGAAGTATCAAACGCTATAGAAGTTCCTATTTTTTTTTTTGTTTTTAATTTTGGAAACTTGTTTAGAAAGAAGTAACTTCAAGAAATATTTATTTTTTGCTAGTATAGTATATATTAAAGAGACTATATTAAAGATAAAACTGCTTGGAATTAATGCGTTCCATCTTTGTACTATAAAGTTGACATGCAAAAATGTAATTTAAACTCAGTTTTGTAAAAACTATTTTAAGTGGCTAGCGAGTTTCTTGCTGATTCTTCTCGTGGCTCCACTTTTCCTAATCAGTGGTAACCTTTAAAATATTTGACGATTCTAAATACTTGTAAAAGTCTTCAAAAATATAATTTGGATTTGAGTTTTGAGTCTGAGTCTGAGTCTGAGTTTGAGTTTGAGTTGGAATTTAAATTTATAGACTATGCTCAGACCTATATTCGATACACACATAGACCACATTCGATAGCTTTTTACAGGTCGAAATGTACCACGAAAACTTTAAACTAAACTAAACTTAAAAACTTTAAACTAAAAAAAATACTTTACAAACCAACCAACTTGACAAACTATGTTAAAAGCTACGAGTTCTGAAAGTTCTTGCCTTGACTTCGGAACCCTAAAAATACGTCGTGAATCACAACGGAGAACATTCCCAGAAAGATTCTTTAGTATCGTTCGAATTGTACCAACAGACAATACGACCGAGTGCTTGTAACAATAAGGAATTGTTGATGATAAGTGCCCTGGCCTCCCCCGTTCCAACAAAACACACGGCACAATGAAAATCACAACAAAACTACGGAAGTCAATGCGGTTTCGCGGTTTTACACTTTTAAAAACTTACATATCACTTAAATGGTCGCGGCGTTTATCTCCTTTTGACTCCCAATTCATTCGACATCCAACAGTATTGCGAAGTCCTTAGTGAGGGGAATTATCCCGATGAAATCTGCATAATAGTGCCATTCTCGGCACAAAGAGTTTACACTGTCATCTGTTACTCGAATAAGAATGAGTTTATGCAATAAATAACTCTTGCTTATTTTTTTAAAAGTGAACACTTTTATAGGCGGGTTTGTATCGGGAGTTAATGCATGTAAGGCGTCATCGCCGTGGTCACATGACTTGGTTGTTTTGTATTTTTGTATTGTTGCAGTCCTTCTCACTGTTTTGTGTTTTTTTTTTCATTTAAATATCTAAAAGCAATGTTACACCTATCTGATATATTTTTTTAAGCCAAACTCATTAATATATTAATACGTGAAGTCAAAACTTTCGGTGCCATTTTAGGAAAATTGCGCGGCCACAGGAGTATAAAATTTTGACACAATTATAGTCCATATAGAGGAGGGTGTGCGAATATTGTTATAAAATACGCATTATAAATATATTAAACTATTTAAATTAAACCGCACGCACACCAATGCCCATCGATTTACACACACATGTACACATTTTACTATAAGATAGTATCAAATTTAGTCTGATTAAATTGTCAAATTTCGTTGTACTAAGAATATAAAACTCATAAATATCTTTAAATAAGCATATGTTTCGCAATCCAAAGATTTCTGGCCGATTTTCGACCAAACAGCTATCTCTAGTATACTTTAAATTGCACTTTCTAAAATTGTTTAAAAAAGTTTTAAATGGGAAGGCTAATATATCATCACGCTAAAACTTTTCTCCTTATTTTACGCGGACAAATTCAGCCTACACATTTTGACTGAATAAATATACAAATCGATGTCATTTGTTTTTTTGTAGTATATTTATTTTCTAACATTTTATAGCAATGCCACTCCCGGAAAGATACGTTATGCACAAAATATTTTATAGTTGTCGCTTTGAGAGAGGGTAATTTAAGTCATACATTAAAATTCCGCACGCGCCTGGATTTTGCCCTAATCTTTCTTAATGGCTGCACAATATAAAAGTATATAAATCAATGTTATTTGTTTCTTTTTATTATATGCTCTTTTCAAACCTATTTCTTGTATTAAACACTACTCCCATAGGGATAAATTATGCGCAAAATATTTTATAGCAGTCGCTCTGAGACAGTGGAGTTTAAGTAATACAAAAGACTACATTAAAATTCCGCACGCGACTGGACTGTCCCCTACACATTTTGACTGAATAAATATACAAATCGATGTCATTTGTTTTTTTTGTAGTATATTTTTTTTCTAACATTCTTTATATTAGCGCCACTCCCAGAGGGATACGTTATGCACAAAATATTTTATAGTTGTCGCTTTGAGATAGGGTAATTTAAGTAATACAAAAGGTTACATGAAAATTCCGCACGCGACTAGACTGTTACCTACTCATTTTTATTTAATAACTATATAAATCGATGTTATTTTTTTTGTAGTATATTCCTATTCTAACATTCTTTGTATACTATTCCTATTCTAATTTTCTTTGTAGCACTACTCCCAGAGGGATATTTTTCACGAAATATTTTATAGTAGCCGCTTTGACTGAGTAAAGTTAAGTTAATATAAAAGATCGCATCAGAATTCCGCACGCGACTGGACTGTGCCCTTCTTTTTCACAAATAATATATAAATCATTTTTTCTTATTTCTTTGTATATGCCTTTATACTCTTTGTTCAATGGGATAATACTTGCTTAACCACTACTTTTATTCGTTCATATTCCTTCGTGAGGGATAAGGGCGGTGTTCGAAAAATGAAACTCATTTCCATCGCTCTCCTCCTAAAGTTTCGTGAGTCATTTCCTAAGTCGTTCTAAATATAAAAAATAAAAAATCATTAAACAAATATAAAGTCACAATCGCAGTGGCGGCCGAAGCATCTTGCGGGGGGGTCAAGAGGCTGACGCGCCCTCGACCCACGCCACCTGAGACCGGATTTAAACTTTTTCAAATCCCACAGTGGCTTTCATTAAGCCGCGTCGAGAACTCAGACGACATTTCGAATGCCCGATGAAATAAAACCCTCGTTTCGATTCCGCAGACGCAAAAAATGCAAATCTACACGCATTTTAATGGTTGGTTAATTTGAACCGCGCTATATCTGTAAAATATTCGCATGTCAGCCATGTTTGGTAAAATGTGGAGGGAGGTTTTTGTTATGCCACGCATTGCATATTTATATTGTCGCATATAACGGTGTGCCTTTATTTTAATATTGTTTTAACTTCATTGGAACGAAGGTATAATGAAATTTGAAGAGGTGGACGTCCTAGCGTTATTCCGGTCTAGTACCAGGGATCACTTAAATTGCAGAGGACGTGACTGCGGGGCGAGTTAAGATGACGAACAGCTGACTGCCGTCATCTCCAGAACCGCCACAGTTTCTACCATGTCACTACTAATATTACTCAGTGACATAAATCGGAACCCACTCTTTTCCATTCCTTCCGAAACATGAAATTTGAAAAAAAGTAATAGAATGGATCAATATAAAAAAAATTGTAAGTACTAATATGTAGAATATAATATGACATTATAATATCACGGGCATCAGTAGATTCAGCGGTGGCCTAAACTCGTCATTAAGGGCCGGCAGCGCATCTGCTGGCCTTCTGGTCGTGCGGATGTCCATGGGCGCCGATAGGCACTTCGGTGCCTGCTGCCTGCTCGTCTGTCCCCCTGTTACGTAAAAAAAAAATTCTCATTCCGGCCAGCCCATCACATTCGCACAATAGGTGCATCATGGTATCTACTTCTTCACAGCTACTACTACATCTTTATAGTCCCCCATTGTTTATTTTTATAATTGTTAACACACAAGAAATATCTCAGACAACTACTGCAACATAACATTTAATTATAAAACATAGAGAAAGACTTAAACTATTACGACTTAAAATCTCATATGCTATCTATAATGCTTTAGAAACTGTGATAAATACTTGCCAAAATGGATATTCTGGTTTCATGGAAAATAATTAAAAAATCCTTGTGGTCATTTCGGTTAAAATCACGACCCAAAGTATAGTACAGTTCATAAAGCAAACTCATTAACTGAGCGGTGCATACGGATGATAATGAATAAATCTACTTAAACTAATGGATATATAATTTCTTTACTGATGTCGATGTCTTGAGCAGTCATTACTAATATCAATCAATCATTCATGTTTTCATTCACTTTCAACATAGGCTCTTCACTTCTGTAGGAGAAAATGTGTAAGGCGTTCCCTAAACAGTCACTTATAATGTACATGATCACGTATTGTGCATTATAATTGATCGTAAAGGTTTTTGAAGATTGTGTAATAGTTGAACGCAAGTTTGAGTTTAATTTTATTTCATCATATTTTTCCATTGCATCGTGTAGGGTCATTATTGCGCAGTATTTTTAGTCTGTGTTAATGTCTTGACGAGGAGTAAACGTGCGCGTGCAAAAATTCCGGAAAAAAGAGTCTTAAAGTTAGCTTATTATTTTATTTATAATATTATAAAAATATATCTATAAAAATTTCACTGTGATTGTGCAATATTTGGATTCAAAGCACCATTCAATCTTATTGTACAATGTACAACTTGTTGGTCTAGGGAACGCCTTAGACAGTCTTTTTCTTATAAGAATATTTCTTAGGGCTGAAGGAAACCCAATATTAACACTGGATGCGCTCAAGAGAATCGATACATAAAGGAACTATAAAGTTATATGGTGTAAGGAAAAAATGAATGTACATTTACGACCCATTTAAGATGTAATATTTTGTACACGAGATAAAAATGAACGTAGCTAATTCATTTTACGGCGCAAGACAATCAGGGCACACGGTTCCGCGAACCACAATGTTTATCGCGTCGTACATCGCAGACACAGCCGCAAACAAGTGGGTTAAGTTGTCAATCTTTAACGTTTTATTATTGAGGTCTTTACGTGCGACTGTTATTTAGCTGAACCATTAGTTCATTTGAGAAACTTTTTTGATTGTTTTGTATGAATACTTTTAGATTTTAAATTAGTACGCTTTTAAAATGGATGTTGACTTATTGTTGATAATAAAAACAATATGCATGTTGTAATTAATGCAAACGCTGGGTGGTTGAGTATGCATGAAATGAGGACCGCATTCTGTGAAAACTTTTTAACTCAGAAAATCATGCAGTATACGATTCAGGATGTTGCCAGGAACCATAGTGATCCATTTTTTACATCCCACCGCCTTCGATATATTAAGTGAATGTACTGAAAACGTGATTTGGAGTCATTATAATGATTGTTTTAGTGGCAATATTCAATTGTTTCTGGTGATTAAAAATACTAATAGCGAGTCAACTGAAAAAAAAAAAACAAGAATTCCTTATAAAAGTGTTCGGCCAGTGGTCACCCGTCGATTTGTCGTGGATACTATTTGTCAACACTATCTTTGTCGACTACAATTAATCTCCATTATATGCGGTGTGCGGTTTACTTAGTCCGATGGAGGTCTTGTGAGTTTCCATAAAGTATTTTAATGTTGACAAAACAATAAATTCCATTTCTACAAAGTTAAATAATCAGAACATCTATGCACAGAACTGTTCTGCGTTTATCTATTTATATAGAGAAGTTAACATATATTTAGTGTAACATAATATAAGCTCCATATCAAAATTCACAGAATACACCAAGACTTCATTAGCCGCTTATTCGCTTAACGTTGTATACACAGTGTTGTGTCGACTACAATTAATCTCCATTATATGCGGTGTGCGGTTAACTCAGTCTGAAGGAGGTCTTGTGAGTTTCCATAAAGTATTTTAATGTTGACAAAACAATAAATTCCAATTCTACAAAGTTAAATAATCAGAACGCCAATGCACAAAACTGTTCTGTGTTTATCTATTTATATAGAGAAGTTAACATATATATAGTGTAACATAATATTAGCTCCATTTCAAAATTCACAGAACACACCAAGACTTCATTAGCCGCTTATTCGCTTAACGTTGTATACACAGTGTTGTGTCGACTACAATTAATCTCCATTATATGCGGTGTGCGGCTTACTCAGTTTAATGGATGATTTCTGAGTTTAGGTGAACTATTTTGATGACTGGTGTCAAGACATGACATTCCAATTCTATTTAATTCAAAGAGCATAGAATAAACGTACAGAACTGTTCTTTGTTTACCTAGTTATCTAGAGAAATTAATATATATTTAGTGTAACATAATATTAGCTGCATATCTAACCTCACAGAACTCACCGAGACTTCATTAGCCGCTTATTCGCTTAACATTGTATACATAGTGTTTTGTCATCTACAATTAATCTCCATTATATGCGGTGTGCGGTTAATTTAGTTCGATGGATGACTTCTACTAGTTTTGAACTATTTTAATGACCGTTGAAGTTAAATGTTAGATTCAAAGTCAAAATTTCGTTGTTAAAACACCTTTCTTTAAACTACTTATGAAGTCTGGTGATAAGGTGTTGTACATAAATTACGTCACGCTTAAAATGAGGGGAGTTATCATCAAAATGTGACCTTGTGTGATAACGGAAGGGGACAAAAGCATCGTGACGTGACATGTAAAAATAAAAAAAGGAATACCAAACGAAACTGCTTTTAATTATTTTAATACATGAAAACCAAACGAAACTATTATTATTACTCTTTTAATTATTTTAAATACTTGCATAAAATTGAAATATATATGACGTCACACCAAGGGGGATGGTGTATCGAAAATTTGACAACCTTTGACAAGGACGGGGAGAGGGGATTTTATTTATTATGGATGACCCATAGGATTTCCAATTCAAAGTCAAAATGTAATTTAAACAATGGGTATAATTCCATTCCTTTTATGTCGACACTTAAAGATTCCCTTGTCAACACCCCCAAAGACGGTGCATTAATAAAATGGTAACGTCGTTTGGAACCACTGATGTAGATTTTCCTATGGGATTGGAAACGGGAAGGGTGCGCGAAAACATTTATCTAAAAGCCACTACCCTCTCCTAAATCTGAATCACTCCACGAGACCTCAAATTCACAAATGCAAAGTGGTACTTGTAATACGGGTTTTTCATACCTCCAACAAGCTCCAGCTATCCACATACACTTAGGTCTTATGTAAAAACTGTACTATTACATACGAGCAGGCGTTTCACCTAAGTGACTACCGACGCCCATGGACAACTGCAACACCAGAAGGCTCGCAGATGCGTTGCCGGCCTTTGAGAAATGAGTATGCTCGTTTCTTGAAGGTCCCTAAGTCGTATCCGTTCGGAAATCTGCCAAAGCCACGATCGCTTAAACTTCATAATGGTCCATTGTTCTTATCTGTATAGAGAGCATGCGCTGACAAACTTTCAGGTTTTACAAAATAACGAAAGTCTGGCTGTTCATGAGCTCTTATTCTATTAGAGCGCAAACAACGACTCCAAGAAGGAAAATAAAATATGTGTATTTTTGGGAAAAGTAACCAAAATGCATAATAAGATTATTATGCATTTTGGTTACTTTTCTTTTTTTGACTTAATAAAGCAGATACGACAAACATAGTATATGTAAACGTGTATTCTAAGATTGTCTGTATTCCAAATTTTGCGTAGGTAATTTAAATATTACATACCTACGCAGTCAGGGTCGGAATTCTAATAAAGCAAATGTCTGACATTATTTACACTGCGCGTATCGTAATGCGCAAAAATGTTTAATGTCTTGTAACATTCGACGGTAAGACGAAGGTAAATAAATCTAAAGATTTGGACGGTTTACCCGAAATCGGCTAAATGTAACACTTATCACCGTTATCGCTTTTCTACAGGTGACTGGTGAGACACTTACGATGCTAGTGGGTCTGATATTGATGATCATATATGAAGATAAGAAGTTACATAAAATATAAATATCAATTAACTACTACGCGAGATTATCTCATATCTCATTATGTACGCAACGCATGGACATAGCGTGAGGTCACTGTCACACGGTGAGCAGTAGGTAGAGGCATTCGGGAGGCGGGGGTGTTTCTTTGTGAGTACACGCCGCCAGGCATCGTAAGACCACACTTCATCTAATTTTAAGGAAATTTGGTAAAAAATTTAGTACCTACTTTTATAACATAATCACATATCGAGAACTGAGTAGATACTCTCCTTGAGTATTCTAAGTGTCTCACTAGTTACTCTGTATAAGTATATAGATTGCATAGAAAGCATATACCTATGTAGAAAACAAAATATTTGCCTGAACGTGTAAGAGGCTTTTCATTAAATACGACGATCGGAAAACGGGCAGGAGATTTACCTTAGGCATTGATAACTAACGCCCATGTTTTTTTTTAAGATCCGTCAGATGTCAAATGATTGTCATATTATATCATCATATATAGATGTTGTCATATGAGGCAGAAAATTCCTTGCGAATACACAGTGTTGTTATGTGAGGCAGGAAAACCCTTGTGAATATACAATGTTGTTGTAAGGCAGGAAATTCCTTGTAAATACAGAGTTGTTATGTGAAGCAGAAAAACCCTTGAGAATATACAATGTTGTTATGTACAGGCAATTCCTTGCGAATGCAAAGTGTTGTTATGTGAGGCAGGCAATTCCTTGCGAACACAGTGTTGTTATGTGAGGCAGGAAAATACATAGTGAATAAAGCACAGTACTTACTTTTCTTCTGGAGTCTCTTCCGCTGGTGCTTGTCTCGGGTGTGTGGACAAGTCCGGAAGCTCAACTGACATAGTGTCCATTGCCATTTTTAAAACAAATTATATTCACTGGGTCCGTAAAAATGCACACATGGATTTCTTCCAACTAAAGTTTCTCAAAAACCAATATTGCACAAATACAACAGGTACTTGGCTGACTACTACGTTTTTATCTTCAATTAGCTAAAGGACAATTAATAATGCAATTAACAGATCATGATAATTAATGCCCCAGTGACATTGGGGCTCTTGTAGGTGGGGGCATATTTAAAATATATGACTAGCAGGAAAAATAACCTTAATTTGCATAAATACGTGTATTTTCTCCGAATATATTCATAGATTTATGCAAAATAATTTAGTATTTGGATACCGCTATGGTATTTTTGAAAGTATAAGATCCTGAGATTGTGATCACAGATATTATTTATTTATAACAAGATCGGAAAGCTATTGTAACATAAATTTGATAGTATCAGAATTGTAATAAAGTGGAAAAAATAAATTACAAATTACGCGAATTAGTTAAACCGTCCATAGCTCGGTCAACGTAGCAGAAAACGTCTTGACTCCTTGCATTTTGGAGTCGCAATCAGCCTCGTTGATACGTGATATTTTTTTTTGAGAACGGCCTCTTTAACCAAAAAAAATTCCAAGAGTGAAAGGTTGTTCAGCGCAAAAAAGAATAAATACAAATATCAGAGTCTCCAGCTATGTCTCGAAAATTCAAGATGTTATGACGTTTTCCGCTACGTTGACCGAGTTACTAGTAATAGTTTTTTTCTGTAGTACGTTTATTGATAAAAAAATAATAATATTAAATGAGGTGTCTTTTGTGTCAGAATATCTCTTCTCTATATGCCGCTATCTGGTTGCTCAGTGTCATTATCGCGCATCTGTGACGTGGTAGACCCATATGATAGAATTACAGGGCTTTGGTTACAGGACCCTTATTACCAGGACGTAAGGCTGACTATACCGTGACCGGATTTGTGCCTCGGAGAGCACTTTATGCCCGTCCTACATATCAAATTATGTATGCAATGCTACTTAAGTGTATTTAGTCCTGGGTAGGAGTAATTGCATCTTAAAACTGACACTAATTAACTTTGTTAGTAAAGCTTGCGTAGACAAACAAATAACGAATCTGTTAAAAACAATATACATAATATTGAAGAGTATGTTTGTGAGTTTTAAAAAAACATATCTTCTAAGGTTCATACCTTTTTTAAAACTTTACTAATACATAAACAGTACCTATTGCCGAGTTTGTCATATACTTGTTTGCTACTTGAGTTACATAAAGATATATCAACTATACGATGCTATATAGCGTAAGTCATACAGATATAAATGTTAAGCGATTGTCAAGTATGGCGAATGCCACTAAAGCGGTATTGAGTTCAATGCCAGTAACATGACTAATTACGAACGATTTTTTTT